>APFE030672913.1:10558-104302 GCA_000404065.3 Pinus taeda | reverse complement strand
CCCTTAGGAGGGCACTCTGGATTTTTAAAAACTTACCACAGGGTTAAGAAGGAATTTTTTTGGGATGGCCTTAAATTGGATATTCAAAAGTTTGTGGTGGAATGTTTGGTTTGCCAACAAAATAAAGTTGAAACAATTAAGACCCTGAGTCTATTACAACCTTTATCCATTCCAAACGAACATTGGGAGGAGGTTTCAATGGATTTTATCACAGGTTTACCTAAATCTGGGGGAAAGAGTGTCATCATGGTGGTAGTTGACAGACTTACCAAGTATGCACATTTTTGTGCATTATCACATCCTTTTAAAGCCAGTACAGTTTTTATTGCATTTATGGAAACAATTCAAAAGCTACATGGAAACCCAAAGATTATTGTAAGTGACAGAGATCCCATTTTCACTGGAAATTTTTGGACAGAATTATTTTCTTGTCTTGGTACTCAGTGAGCTCATAGCTCATCTTATCATCCTCAATCTGATGGGCAAACTAAGATAGTAAACAAATGCTTGGAAGGATATCTGCGTTGCTTTGTATCTGATAAGCATACACAATGGGTCAAATGGTTGCCTTTGCCTGAATGGTGGTATAACACTTCTTACCATACTGCAACAAAAATGACCCCATTTATGGCACTTTATGGATATCAGCCACCATCCATCACATCATATTTAAGATAAAATTCTAAGGTGCAAGCAATAGAACATCACATCGAGCATCAACAATAAGTTCTCCAACTCTTAAAGGATAACCTCGTGTTGGCACAAAATAGAATGAAACAACAAGCAGATCAACATCGCAACAAAAGAAGTTTTGATGTAGGTGACTGGGTATTCCTACAGCTACAAACATATAAACAAATGTCCCTCAAGCAAGATAAGAAGGATAATAAATTATCACCAAAGTATTATGGTCCATACAAGGTGTTGCAAAAGATTGGTACTATGACATACAAGTTGGAGCATCCTGCAGCTTCTCGAGTGCACCCAGTTTTCCATGTTTCATGTTTAAAAAATGTTATAGGTGACAAGCTCCTAGTCCAAACAATATTACCAGAACTTGACGAGGAAGGAAAATTTATATTGGAACTAGAAGCAGTCACAGAAACAAGAACTCGACAGCTACGAAATCGATCAATTTCGGAGTATCTCATCAAGTGGAAGAACTTATCCGCTGAAGATTCAACGTGGGAGGATGAGAATTTTATACAGAAGCATCCAAAAATACTCAAGCATTGAGGAAAACACTTTTTTTAAAGGAGAGGGGCATGTTAGGTCCCTATAATACTAGTGATTACCCCATTACTATTGTAGTTGTATCCCTTATTAATATTGTTGTGTCCCTATTGTCCCCATATTGTTATTAATGTGCCCCATAGAATTTCTCTATTGTTATTTTTGTGCCTTTATATTATTATTGTTAGGTCGGCTTGGTTATATTGTGACCCTTAGACTCCTATATATAGAAATGAGGTTTTGTCATTTGTATCATCAAAGAATTGCTCATTTATGTAATGTAAAGGAAGTTGCCCCCTCGAAGAGGCTGAATTTTAAAACGTTCATCTATCTTTTCTATCCTTTTGTGAGATGGTTTCATAACATTCAACGATTTGTTTCGAAAAAAATAAATGAATAAGAAATAAATAGAAAACTACTTAACATTATTTACTAATCTTCAGTTTAGTATAAAAGAGATGTTGTAAAAAATCAAGACTTAACCTCATTTCTTCCGCCGGATTCCGTCACCGGAATCTCCAAAAAGTCGCATTATAGACAACTCCATTAAACTAACCTATCCATCTTAATTCCTAACCTATTAAATTCCAAAATCGAATCTATTAGCCTAAATCCATCTTAACTCTACATCTACCAATCTATTCAATTCCTTAGAATATTGTTTCAAGCGGTGATTTAAAAAAGTATAAAAAACTTGAAGATATGAAAGATTTGACCGGCAAAAAAATATCGCTATTTTGAAATGTATTAAACTTGCTGCAGCAACCAATCCTTTAAAGGTGATCGAGGAGGGAAACCTCGAGATGCTTTAAATTTTGTTTTTGGATTTCCCCATTCGCTATTTGGTTTGCATAGGTATCATACACTTTTTAAAATTTCATTCTAATTAAATGCCCGACTTTTGTTTAGGGCAGATCATGGAGACCAGAATGTGTTAATCTGTTTGGAATTATGTTATTGATCATGTTTTTTTGATACTTATACAATCATATATGTATTGGAATGTTTTTTATATAATAAAAAGGTGACACGTGGCAGTCCACGAGATACTCAAATGGGAACGCAGTTGGTAAGTTGTAATATTCAAAAGTAAAGTCATATGAATGTAGGCCATCTCGATTTCAATGTACATGAATGATACAAGAATTTTTATTTTAATAGTATTTAAATTTAAAAAAAAAACAACTATTTATTAATAAAAATCTAAAATGTTTTTAATATATATAAAAATGGATTTTGATTTAATTTTAAAAATATAAATTAACAAATTAAATTATTATTATTGTCGTTTTATTTAATAAAATTTTAATATAATAAATAATTAATAATAATATTTTATTTGTATTAAATTTTGTCACTTATAAATATCCATGGTTAAACATCTCTTACTGTATTAGTCTTTTTCCAAAGGCTTTATTAATATTGTTTTGTTTATGAAATGAATTTTGAATTCATATAAATGCTCAAATTTCTTTTTATTTTAAAGAACTTTGTTTTTGGTGGTTTACATTTTACATATTTAAAGAAATTAAAATTGGAGATATAATATACATAATACACAAATTAATTGTATATTATATTTTTGAAATCAAAATATGATGATGATGATAGTGGTTAACGTCCGTTGAGACCAAATTGGTCTATCAGACCTATAATTTTCTTAGTTTTTAATTGTCTGGCTCCTCGTCTTTCTTGGTGAGATTGATGTTGTAGCTTTCTTTTTTTTCTCTATGGTCTTCCAACTTCCTTTATCTTGCATCTCCTTCACCTCTTCTCATACTTAGGACATTGGTGTCTTAGCTTCGCGATTTATTGTGTTCATCCTCTTGAAGATAGACAAAGAAGAAGTTTGGTCTAGGAGATCTGCTTTGCTGTTAAATGAAGATTTATTTTGTGCGGTATTCGAATCCTCATAACTGTTGATGCTTGAGGGGTTGTTGATTTTACTTTTTTGTTGCTGGGCGGGGCTTTCTCCCTGCTTGTCTTGAGAGTTGTTTCTTTCTTGCCCGATTTCTTGTGATTCAGAGTTTTCTCTACAGTATTCTTCTTTGATGACAGAGTAGTGTGCTTTTTGTGCTCCTTCCAACCATGTAGATTTGTGGTGGTTTTTTCTAGTAGAATTTTTCTGGGAGGCTTTTGGGAAATTTTTGGCTAGGTGGCCCATCTCAAAGTAGAATCAACATCTGAAGATGACACTTTCATAATCGAGTTTCTAGTTCCACACATAGTCTTTACTTGTTAGGTTTATTTCAGCTGGGAATCCGACGCTAAAGTCCATTTCTACACAGATGTGTGCATAGGTGGTTCTGGCATATTCCTCTATTTCTAGGCACCTGCAGTAAAATTTCCCAATTGCATTTCCAATGGCTTTTAGCGAGGAGAGATCACAGAGATGCAAGGGTAGGCTTGGAAATCTCACCCAAACTGGTGATGAGGTTATGACTGTTGTTGAGCGATTGAATGATGGGTTCCATGGTTTCATGAATAGGCTTGAGCTTTCCCAAAACCAAGGGCCGAAATCTGGAATACATTGTCTACTTTCAGGATTTTCAAAATCTACTATAAAGAAATCCCTAACACAGGGATAGATATTAATTTCATCACAAATGATAGGCTTCCATACCTCTAAGATCCAATTGTGGAGAGCTGTCAACCGTGGCCAAAAACCATTGAACCAGCAGATTAGCGCACTTTCAGAAAACTTCAAAGCCTCATCGAGTGAGGCCTGGACCACCTGGACAGTAGGAGTTGGGGCTTCACTGATGATATGGGCAAGAGCTTACCCTCTAGAAATGAACAAAACTGAGCTAGTAGCTATTTTTGCGAAGCTGGGAGCCATATTTTCCCATTGAAAGCCGAGACTCAGCCGCAGAGAAATAAGGTGGAAGATTAGATCTAGATCTAGCTGCAAAAGATTAGTTCTAGAACCCAACCGCAAAGAAAAAAGGCAAAATATTAGATCTAAATCTAGATCTAGCAACAAAAGATTAGATCTAGAACCCAGCAGCAGATTCTCAATAAGCCTTTTAATTTGCAAGAAACCCTAGTAGGAAAAATCCTGCTTTTAGTACCGAGAATCAAATCCTACTCCAGATAAAAATAAATCACCGACTTTCGCTTCATGAACCACTCGATCCGGAGATACCCACGTAAGATAACATTGAATCAAAAAACAAGATCTCTGCATTCGAAACAAGATCTTTGCATTCAAATACCTCTGAAGATTTTCGCATCCGTCCTGCTTAAACCATGGCACCTCTTGCCATTAACAATTCTGTTAGGTTGCAAGCATATACAGAAGTGGAGGAGGACTTGCTCACAGATGAATTGAAATCTATTTTCGTAGATCTAAGATCAGTGATCCTAGGAATGAGCCCCGCGGCGAATCAGATTCAAGCTCAGTCAATAAGAAAAATGAGACCTTACGAAGAGCACCACATAGAAGTGATCACAAGAGGAACAGATGCTTCATTAAGGAATGGTGTACGTTATGGAGAATGTCAAAAGAATAATGTTGCCAAAAAAATAAAGCTACTAGAAAAATGACACTAAGATTTCTCAGAACTTTGTTTTCTCAATCGAATTTTCGCAGATCTGAGATAAAATGAGTCCTTACGAAGAGCACCACATAGAAGTAGATCAAGAGCCGCAGCCGAAAGCATATTTGAGCCCCAACCGAAAGCATATATGATATATATCTATATATCATAGATATATAGTGTATGTGAGATTTAATGAAAAATTTTCAACAAACTCCAATAACCAACAAATCAAATCTGCTAATATATTATTGTAAGTGTTAATTCCAAGTCTCTTCCTTTACGCTTATATTGAAAAATAAACATTACATGAACGAAAAACCACATCTGTCTAATATCGTCTTCACTAACATTTCTACCCACTCAAAAATCTCACAGACCACACTTTTTCTCCACCACCATCTTTGAGTTTCCCACTTGACTCATTTAAGATACAATTGTCTCTAACCATTCTTGACGTACTTGTAAGATCAATAATACTGACATACTTGGTTCGTGGGGGCTTCTGTGATAAAGGTTGTCAAGTAATGAACCACTCTATGAACCTAACACCATTTGTCAGAGATTTCATTTTCGACTATTTTTCAGTTGCTAGGAAGGCAGTTTGTATATTGAATGTGTTCAGAAGTTGATCGTACAACTTGACTTGTCTAACACATAAGGATCTCATAATATAACTTGTAACTAATACTCTTGAAGCTTGAAGCACAAAAAGGCCCATCAACATATAGCATACTCACATAAGGGTCTATGCATGGAGCTAGGTTACACTTTTTGGAAAAGTGAGTGCGTGTTTTGGTGAAAAAAGGAAGCTCAATCGAGCCATTTTAAACACTCAATTGAAAAATTTGTAAGTGCTAAATTGAGTTGCTTAAGGGCTTAAACATAGCTGGATCAATCGTTTAAACAAACCCTCAAACAAGATCATGTGTAACCCGAGTTAGGAGCTTATTCGAGAGTTACGACTCAATCAAGATTTATGGCTCAACTAAGCGTTAAGCTAGATCAAGCACTAGTGCTCGATCAAGTGCTTATTTCTTATTCAAAACTTGGTTGCACTCTGCACAAGCCATTTTCTGCAAACCATGATGAAGAAGGAATTTGAAGGTGGATTTTTTAGCTCAACAGAGATGGAGGAGCTCAATCTAGTTGCCCAACAACCCGCCAACAACCCAAAGGCTCAAGCCAAGGTTTCATATTTCTTTTTGTCTCTTTTATTTAATTTTTCTTCCATAATAAAATAAACTAGTTTGAAAAAAAAAAAAAAAACCCACCATACAAAAGCTACAAGAAACAACCACGAAAACCAACGTGAAAACCACAAAAAACCACCAAGAAAACCCTTGAAAACCACTAAAAAAAATAATTTAGGTTTTATTTTTTTTATTTAATTGTATAAGTTTCTTGCAATGGTAGCATGTTTATTATGATTTTTTTTATGTCAAAAACTTTATTTAATTATTTTAGGTTTTAAACATTTTTATTAGGAATTTAGTGAAATAAATTTTCAAAAAAATGGATGTAAGGGTACCTTGAGAGGAGTTAGATCCCAATAAGGTGGCTTAAATAATCGATGTGCCAAACAAGGTGGCTTGGTCATGTCTTATATGCCAAAATGGTGAGAGACCAGACACTCCTCTTAATAATGGTGAGAGACCAGGCACTCCTCCTAATAATGGTGGGAGATCTTATAGGTGCCTAGAGTCATGGGTAACTCTTGGGTCCCCTATAATTTCCTATTAAGTTTGTGGGAAAAGTTGGTGAAGGGATTTTTCTTTAGGAAAACCTAATGAATCACATACATAAGACAGTGAAAAACAAATGGTTAATTTCCCCTTTAATTCTAATGTGTGAAACAATCAACAAAAAAAGGTTTCGTGAGGTTTTGTGTATGAGAAAAATTCTTAAAAAGACCTGACATCCTAATAACTCCACCTTGTAAATATTTTAGAGTAGGGTACTAGGGCCATGTCATGAATGTCACTGGAAACACGTCCAGCAACCAAAAAACCAACCAAGATATGGAGAAGGTTATAGTGGCTTAGCATACTAGGGCTATGTCCCAAAAGAGTCTACAGCGCTTCTAGTAGCCTGATCAAGATCACCTTAGGTCTAAGTACTTCTGCACCTCAACCTATAAGGAAGTACGCCCTAATATTTGGCCACTAAGTTACATGCATCCAATGGGAATAGATGAATCTCAACTTTTGGTTGTTATTTTTGGACCCATAACCCCTAACATGTGTCGGGAGACAACATGAAGTTTCATGACAATCTGCCACCTAAGCCTCACCCCCTTCATGTGTTTCTTTCCATGTACTATATTTTTCACTAGATGATGTTGTTGTCACCCCAAGAAATTCTCCTAGGTTGTAGCTCGAAGATGCCTGGGAACATATAAATTCAACTTATTGTTGCAAATGGATGAACGGAAGGAATGATGCTTGTCCAAGCCAGATAACCACTTCTACTTTGCTTGACTCTAGACATGCGTGAACACCCCCAGACTACAAGGCTTTAGACCACCAACTACTCACAGTTTTAAGATTTGGTGAATATGGAGAATACTAACCACACCAGCAGATGCACAAGACCATGTGATGGCCAGCTATAACCAGTAAAGAAGTCTACAAATCTAATCTCTTAGTGCACAAATAGGATGACAAATCTATGGCACTAGAAGAAGAGAAACCTGAATAACTCATTCAATGATACATACAAGACTTTGACACAGAACTAGGATGACAGCTATTATGTTGCTAAACATCAAGAGTTTAGGAATACAACATATCAGGCACAACTTAGAAGAGAAGAGAAATGAAAAGTGAGTAGTTAACAACAAAAGAAGCTTGTATTAGCTGAAAATGAAGACGAGACGCTGCAAGTATCAAAATAGTTACAGTCTCCAGAAGTTGGACCTTGCACCCAAATATCAACCAATCAACCCTGATTACATCTTGTTTCTAGGTATATATAGAGTTTCAATACAAAGGCACTTGGCCATTCTAGGTATGGGGGGGGGAGGGGGGGTCATAATTGACCACCAACTGCATTTAGTTGCCTGATGGAGCTTCTGAGTGTGTTTTCTTGCTTTAGTGGATGAATCTGATCTTTTCCTGTGCTCTGCTGTCCTCTCAGGTAGCTGGAATGCTTGTATCAATGAGGCCCCATAACTATTAAATGCAGTTATCTGTTTGTGCTCCATCCTTTTCCTCCTCGACCATACTGTTTGTTAAATAAGGTCATTGAGGAGCAACTGCAAATGGTACTGGAAGACTGGTCACCTTCGTCCTGCAGGTGCACAAAACAGTCAAGGGACGCGAACTGCATAGCGAACGGACGGGTTGGACGAAGGAGCAAGATTGGCCATCAGATCAGGACGATAAACGATGGGGATGACTTGGCGGAGGGTACTGGAAAAAGCGGGAGAAGAATTATTGTGGGATGTTGGATCTCAGGCAGACAGATCCAAGGGTGGTCGGGCGGAGAAGGCGCATGGATGTTATTGGGCGGGAACGTGGGTTTGAGCGGTAAGCGGTTTTGATCGCACCACCATAGGACGTTGGGCAGTAAAAGGGTGAGGGCGCGCGATCCCATTCAGCGCGTGATGCGTGGTAGCAGAGGAGAGAGGAAAACCACCCTCCATCGTGCGCTATCGTAAGGTCACTTCATGGGCATGATAAGTGCAAGGACCGTTGGATCTCTAGTGGCGATGATTGAGCGACGAGGATTTAAGCGCACGGATATCTTTGTCAAGCGCGACGAGAGCCATTGGATCGGTGCGCGGAAATCGACGGTCATAATTGAAAGAGGGGTTTATGAGCACGCAGGGTCATGTGGATAAGGTTTCATGAGGGTTTAGGCTTTGCATTGAGGGATTCAGGAAACAGGGGTTTAAGTCAGGTTTTAGAGGAAAAATAGAAGCAGCGGAGGTGAAAGAGAATAAGTTGAGTAAAGAAGAAGGAGGAAGATGATTGCCATGAGCTTCTTTTGAACATAACCAATATGACCAAGCTTATCTCTGGCCTTAAAAAACAATAGTTATATAGCAGGGCTAACACTGGCTCCTTCTAGGGATGAGATCCTCCCTGTGAGGTCTCAAGAACTACAGACCATTGCCTTTCCTACAAAAACCAGATTAGCAAAGTTTCCTAGTGTTCCATTGGGCATGGAGTCTAATTGAGCCTATACTAAAACTGATAAAACAACATATTTAAAACTTTAAGACCTGAAAGCCCTAAACAATATAAATTTTAAAAAATCATCCATTAACTGGACCATCAAAAACTATTTCTCCTTCCATACTTTGCAGCATGAAAGTATTGTTTCCCTGGATCTGAGAAATGATAAAAGGCTTAGTCCATAAAGCATCAAACTTCCCATGGTTACCTTTCTTCTCTTTTAGTGCATCCCACTTAAGAACCAAGTCTCCAACCTGAAAGTTATCTCTTTTTCCTTCCTGTCAAAGACTTCCTTGATCCTCTTTTGATGTGCTGTAGACTTTTCAACCAGGTGTTCTCTAATTTGATGTACCTCTGCTAACTTAGTGATCCTTTTTGCCATGTCATCTTCCTCATTATGCTCTTCTTGCAAGAACTTTGCCACAGGGAGGGCTAACATAATTGGAAATATAGCCTTAGTGCCTATACCAGCTTGAATGGAGAATTCCCTGTGGATTTCTTAGTGGTTACTCTGTCGGCCCATAGTGCATACTTGAGCTTAGAATCCCAATTGTTTTTGTTGTCTTCCAATAGCTTTTTAATTATCCTTATCAGGTTCTTGTTGGAAGATTTTGCTAGACCATTGCCTTGAGGGTAATATGAGTTGGAATGAACCAGCTTAATTCCCATTTAGTCACACATGTCCACCAATTCTTTTCCCCTGAAGGATGTTGCATTGTCTGTAACCAGTTTATGTGGACAACCAAACCTAGTGAAGATATTCTTTGTTAAGAACTTCATGACCACATGGTGATCAACCTTTCTGGTATGGATGGCCTTAATCCATTTAGTGAAGTAATCAGTGGGCACTAAGATCCATCTGTGTTGGCCACTGGAATGTGCATTGATTTCTCCAATGAAATCCAAGCCCCACTGCTGAAAAGAGCCACTAGCGTGTATGGGTTTTAGGGGCAAGGACTTCAATTATTGCTTCCCTCCAAATCTTTGGCACTTGTCACAAGATTTAACAAATGAGAAGACATCAGAAAATAAGGCGGGCCAATAATATCCAGTCCTGAGGATCTTGTGAGCTGTAGTTTTCCAATAGTGATGTGCTCCACACATGCTGCAATGAAACTGTTACATGACTTCAATGGATTGTTCTTTGTCTAGACACCTCAGAAGAATTGCAGAGGGGTCCCTCCAATAGAACAGGTTTTCATGAATGCAATATTTAGCTACCTGTTGAAGCCCCGAAAATTGGGTCTACAACAAGGGGGATACCCACCCGGTCCAGACCTTGGTTAGCAACTCCTTTTCCATTTGGTATAGTGGGTCTGACTGGGGATATGGGACCAGTTTCCCAATTTATGTTTGTGTGTGTTGAGAATTGATATTTCCTTTCTAATAATTCCTAAGTAAAATACTTTTATTCTAAATCTAATGTAATCGTATTCTAATGAATAAAAATATATAATTATAAACTAACCCGGGATTTAATCTTTTAGTTATGCGATCTAAAATGATTTCAAATGGCAATTGGTAATAAAGATCATTCAATTGCTATGAGAAAAGAATTCAATAAAGATAAACCATTTCGTATAAAAAGTTAGATGAAACGATTGTGGAAAATATATCACATAATAAGTTACTCATATATTAAGCATAAATAAATAGCTATCATCATACAAAAGTTCCAAATGATAACTCAAACATTCAAGCATTCATATATAAATAACTAAACATGAATATCACCTTAACACATAAGCAGAAATAGTTAAGAGATAAAAGTACCATTTATAACTGGTTCTACTCATGAACTTCAGCAATAATGATTTATCTCTTCTTAATCCAACATCTACTAAGAGTACAAAAGTGCAACATTAGTAGTAGATATTAAACGCAGATATCAAAAAATCATGTTCCATTCATTCATCAAAACCTCCTCGGAGGGTGCAAAAGTGTATGTTCTAAGGGCAAGTTTTTGATAAATTTCAGGACCTTTTTATAAATGCATGAGAAGGGTTTAAATACTACTAGCTAAATCTAAAAATAATTTATTACAAAAAGGTAGGATGCAGTTTAAATGACCATCCTCATTTCAGGCAAAAATAAAGAAAAATTAAAACTAAACTGAATCTAAAACTAAAACTAATAACTAACAATCTATGTATCTATTCCTTGTAGTCGCAAGCGTTTAGCATTTGCTTGAGGAGAGTTGGCTGACCGACTTCTGACTTTAGCTGTCCTGCAAAAGCAGAATCGGCAAGTGTTGGTGCCATCTTCTCGGCAAAGTTAATGATACATTTGAGATTCATGCATTGGATGTGTGGTTTTACCAAGTATGTCTACTAAGAATCCCAATTTAACTTGGTTAACCTTTTAGTGGACTTTGGTTTTTCTTGAGCCTTCTATCTCCAGCATGTCTATAGATGTTGTACATTTGGTAGATATTTACATACCACTTGAGGATATCCCTGATAAATACCACTGGTTTTGGAGTTCAAGTTTTGTCTTTCTCCTTTAGCGTTTTTTTCTACAAATTTTCGGGTTTACAGGCGACTGAGCGATTAGAGGCTTTCCATCTCGAGGGGTTTTGCCTGGCGATGCGCATCAGAAACTGCCTCTGTTTCTCGATCTAGGGTTCCTTGGTGTGACTTTTGCCTCTTGCACACTTTTTGTTAGAGGATATAAAGCTTAAATTTTGTGAAAATAATAATTGTGTGAGTTCATGGTTCTGAGCTTTAAATTCTCTATATGTGACATCAGCATAATTTATCCAGTACCCTTTTGACCATGTCTGTGTATGGAATAATTTTGGGCCTTGTTGTTATCCGATGCAAGAACGAACATGATAGTTTCGTAATTGACACCTTAGAAGACCCGTGTGAGCCTGTAGTAGTTGTAACCTCCATTACGCTAGGATTTTCATCCTTGAGTAAACTGTACATGTCTTCCCAAGTAGTAATACCAGCATCTTTGTTACAGGTGGTGTCTATGTATAAGGGCGTCATTCTTTATCTTCAAAACTCGGAGCTTTACCCTTCTTTCCCATAATATCCTGAACACTGCTATGTATACTTCTCTGCTCTTCGCTCCTGCAGTTTACAAATGAGGCAAGATTAATGATAAGGAAAAGGTGACGAGAAAGCTTTAAATGCAGAAAACATATAAAATATATCACCTTACGTGAAATGGCTCTTCGATCAGATCAAAACCATACTTCATTAATGATTGCCAACTAACTCATTAATTAACCTTAACGCGCATAACTGGGCATCGGTTTATGGAAATAGCTTTTTCGAACAATGAGCCCTGTAGGTTTGCGATAAGGCGATTTTGCGATTTGCTTCGCAATATCACAGATTGCAATATCGCAGAATCGTAATATCGCTACTTTGTTGCGTGTGGAAATCATCTGTTATAATGTGTTTTCTGTGAAATGCGATTTGCGAGATGCGCCATCGCATATCGTCGGTTTGAGGCATTTAAGCTTTAAGTGATATTTGAGGCATGCGATGCGATGAGTATCTTTTAGTGCGTGATTTCGCATCACGATTTTGCAGTCTTAGGATTCCGCTTATAGGAAGGCATCCATTATCTTTTTGCAATGCGACGCTCTTTATTGAAGGTGGATTTATTTGAACTTATCATAAAACTCAAGTCCTTTTAGATTTTTAGGGTATTCTCCTAAGTTTATGATAGTAAGGTTTATTGAAAAAGGAAATACAAGCGCTAATTAATTTTTTTAATTTTTTGAATAAGGGTCCCCACTTATTTAGTATTAGTGATAAAACTAATAAGAAGGGGGGTTGTTGCTGGTCACAACAATTAGCGATTCACTTGGAAGAACCAGTTATCTCTGCTTTTCTTTTGAATTTTCTAAACTTCCAAAACAGAAATTTTTCTAGAAAATCAAACTTTATTATAGAAAGATAAAGTACATCATTCTTTTCGATGTCTATGATAGTTTGTTTCTTTTATGTTAACTTTGGTTGTTTACTTTCTAGAGATAGTCATTGTATCTACATCAGTCACTACTTGGTTTGTAAAGATAAAAATAAAGGCTTCTCTGTAAATCATTTTTAAATATGCTCATTTGTTGTAGGTAGAGCCTCTACTGCCAGCAGGTGTTTATAGCCTCGACAGGGTTACCTGTTACCCAGTAATGATCCTGTATCCTACTTGGAGAAATATACGATTTTCAAAGAGAAATCCATATCCACACTTATTTCTTTTATTTTCTTTTAATCCTTAAAGAACAATGCCTTGTTTTGGTAGCGAAATTATAACTTTGTTGAACAAGCTAGCTCATGATGAGACCCCTTGTCTTTTGATTGCAACAATCTTGAGTCATTGCCCTGTTATGGTATGCAGTTTTGGCAAAGTTAGCAAGGTATAATATCTATGATCATGATAAGTCGGCTCCTGATGAGACCTCTTATTCTTTAAGTTTAAAGTGTATTGCTGGATTATTCCTTGAAGCTCGTAATTTCCTAAGTGGGGAGGAAGTCATTGTTTTCTTAAGAATAGCTTTGGACGACAATGGTAGAGTTTTTGGAAAGATATTTTCTACAGAGAATCTTCGTTTTGTTATTGATACCTTTCATTTGACTGATATAAAACAAATTCCCACTAAAGGTCGCTTTTTATCAAAATTTACAAGGTTGAAACTAGTATCATATTCTAGTTTTATAGCCTTTGACTGTATCTTTGAATAATAATGACCAAGTTTGTAAATCATTTCTATTTATACAAGCGAAAAACAAAATCTAAAAGAAATACTTGTCTTTTTCGTGAATTCTGAATGTAACCATTAACAACTAGTTTTATTATCAAAATAAAGGAAAAAAAATAATCGACAAAAATAGAAGAATGATCTCCTATGGAAAGTATTTTTTGAGGATTTGCCCATTAACAGGTAAATATTCTCTTTTTCCTGTTAAATCTTGTAACATAACAGTAGATGGACATATGATTTCTGCAATTTGGAAAGGGCCAAGCCACATTCGTTGAAATTTTGTATGTTTGCCCTTTTCCTCATGAGCCTTGTCCCATTTTAAAACTAGATCTCCAATCTAAAAGTCCTTTCTGGATATCATGTTTGAATCAAAAGAAGCTTGGTGATGAGCATGAGTTATTTTAGCCTGTTCATGTTGCTCTTCTAGCTTAAGGATTTCCAGTTGCTTTAGTTGTAAGGAAGAAGTTGGTGTTTCGTCAATGTATTGAACTAAGGCCAACGAGGGAATCACTAGATGAGTTGGAAGGACCACTTCTTTTCCATAAACTAAATTAAAGGGAGAAGTGCCAATGGAATATTTCTGCGTTATTCGGTCTACCCATAGAGCATATATTAAGGATTTGTGCCAATTTTTATGAGTTTGATCAATGGTTCGCTTAATGATTCTTATTAAGTTTTTATTCATTGATTCAGCTAATCCATTCCCCTCTGGGTAATGTTAGCTCCGCTACATACTTCACATTTGGAGGACCAAATATTAGCTTGGCCATGTGTTTATGCCGAAAGGGAGCTCGCAGCAGTCATTTACCTTCTTCTCCTTCAGCTTCCTCATACTCACTTAGCCCTCTGTATCGTTGTTTTTCCTCCAAAACCCTGTACAAACTTGCTTTCCCTTAGGTCCCCCGGTGCAAAGTTAAACCCATGAGACCGTGATCGTGTGACCATGGGCTTTTCATAAGCCCTTTTCCCTCATCGCTATCAGCAAATCGCATCATGTATGTATAACAGCTCCTCCCCTTGACTTTCACTGATGCGATATTGTGATGCGATTAAATCGTTATCGCAAATCACATCCATGTGTGCGTAAAGGCCCAAACCCCTTGTCTTCCGCCGATGTGATTTTGCGATGCCTCCTGCTAATAGATCTCCGCCGTCCATTCATTCAATCCAACGATATCCGCTTCCCCCGCTGCCAAAACATAGCTGCACATTAACTCGCGACCAGAGCGGTTTTGGTCCCATCACATCCGCCACGCATCCCCCGATAACTCACATCGCTCGCCTGTGTACGATTACCGCCGCAACCTCTGATAGCGGTGTGAGCAATACCACTTAACGCTTAAGCTCACTTTCCCCGGCCGATAAATTCTGTGCATCTTCCGCGCCTGACAACCATTGGATCTGCCCGCCCGAGATCTAACGGCCTGTGATCACCCCGCTCTCATATCTCCTGATATCTTCTGCAAACTAATCTCCGCCGTCCATCTGCGAGATCCAATGGCTCACAATCATTTTGCCTCAGTTTCCTCTCGACACCTCCCTCAGAGAAATCTCCGCCGTCCGATCATTTGATCCAATGGCCAGTTTCGTGTCTCTATTCAGTTCGTCCACCCGCCATGAAGTCCACGCTCCTTAACTACTTTGTGCACCCAAAGGATGAGCATAACTAGTTCCTGGTACCGTTCGTAGCAGATCTTCAACCACCTCATTCAAAGGATAGTATGGCCGAGAAAGAAAGGACAAGCCTCGAGTAGTTAAATGCATTTATCAATTATGGAATTTCATCCATACGACACTCCACCTATTCAAGAAGGATAGCAGAGCATCCAAAAAGATCAAATTTGTTCACTGAAGCAGGCTACTTGTACCAAAGACTCCATCAGACAGTTAAAGTGGTTGGTGGTCAATTATGACCCCTCCATGCCTAGAATAGCAAAATATATTTGTAATGAAACTCTATATATACCCAGAAACAAGATGTAATTGGGGTTGATGTTTGTTGTTTTGATGTAAGGTTCAGCTTCTGGAGACTGTAACTACTTTGATACTTGCAACATCTGGTCTTCATTTTCAGCTAATACAAGATTCTTTTGCTGTTAATTTCTCACTTTCCACTTCTTCTCTGTTCTAGGTTGTGCCTATTATGCAGTTTCATATGTTCTTGATATTTAGCATTTGAGGGGTTGTCATCCCACCTCTGTGTTAGAGTCTTGTATGTATCATTGAATGTGTTATGCAGGTCCCTGTTTACTTAATGCCAGAGAGCTGTCATCCTATCTGTGCATTGGGAGATATATTTGCAGACCTCTTTACTAGTTGCAGTCGGCCATTACATGGTCTTGTGCATCTGCTGGTGTGGTCAATATTCTCCATATTCACTTAATCCTCAAACTGTGAGTAATTGGTGGTCTAAAGCCTTGTAGTTTGGGGGTGTTCACCCATGTCTGGAGTTAAGCATAGTAGAAGTGGTTATCTAGCTTGAACAAGCATCATTCCTCCCATTCGTCCGTTTCCAACATTTTGTTGAGTTTGTAATGTTCCCGAGCATCTCCGAGATACAACCTAGGAGAGTTTCTTGGGGTGATAACATTAAATGGCGCCGTTGTTGGGGAGAGGAGATTGAAGCTCAAATTCCCTGGGAGATGACACAATTCTAGATTTTGATGATAGACAAAGTCTAGGCACATTTCTGGTTGTAATCATCCATTTGGCGACTCCACTGGAGGAAGACCAACCTTTGGTGACTCCACGATACAGTTCAGACACAGTTTGTGAGGCATGCTCAGAGAAATCCTCAGAAATCACTAGCTAACCAGTGCCTAATCCTGAGAAGATCGTTAAGCAGAAGAAAACTTTGCAGAAATGAGCGTCGGGATTAGGTAAGCCTTAAAAGTCCCATGTATCTCTGCTAGTGAAGAAATCACCTTCAGAGATTCATAAAGCTCCTTGTTCATTCATTTCCCTTTTGGATCTTAGTCCAAAGAAGCATCCATGACGTCCATCATATTCCTCTGTCTCTGTCATCCTTTTCATTGATCCATACCACTCAGTCTACTAGTATCCTTTCATATACCCTAGTCATGGCAGGTCAGTAAGCTCTTACAAAGATAGAAAGAATCGTTGCTGCTAGGTATGGACCCTTGGTCTTGCCTGTCCCTTTGAATGCCATGCCTGCAGGAGATTATCAAGAATATATGCCTAAGTTTAGTGGTACAAAAGGAGTAATAGCTGAAGAGCACCTTGAGTCTTTTTATAGCTATGCTGATAACCTGGATATCAATGAAGAGGATGTGTGGATGAGGGTTTTTGTCCAAAGCCTAGATGGGTAGGCTAGAAAATGGTTCAGAGAATTACCCCCTAGGTCTATTGCAGACATTGAGGCCCTAAATGATGTGTTCCTAAAGCACTGGGGGGATAAGAAAGATTTGCTCTTTTATTATACTGAATTTGGGAACTTGCGGAGGGAAAATGCTGAGTTGCTATCTGATTTCAATAAGATATTAAACCATTTGTACAGCAGAATACCGCATGAAGTGAAACCCACTCCTACTTCTACTATGCTCAATTATGTCAATGCCTTCGATTCTCAGTTTTGCCTGCTGTTAAGAGAAAGAAGATGTGCTTCTTTGGCTGATATGCAAGATGCAGCATTTGAAGTAGAATCAAACATCATAGCTGCAGAGAGGCTCGAAGATAATGTTGAAAGGAGAAGACAGGGGGGTGAGTCTCATCATCCTCAGATCTTAAGATCGATATATTGGCCAGGATGATAAAGGCATTATCCTCTGAAGTTTCCAAATTAGAGGTTGAGCAACATTCTGAGGAAGCAGGAGCTTCTAGTACCTTTGCTCTACCAAATCCAAGTCCATACAGAGGAGCAAAGGAGAAGTTGCAGATTTTGCAAGAAAGCAAAGATGCTAATGAAGACCAAAGGGTGAAGACCCTTTTTCAAACTATAGTCATGGAGGAAGAGTTGTTTGAAGAGGAGGAGGAGGTCCATGGTTTGGGCAGTGCCCCTTTCTTAACCAGAGCTGCCTATGAAGAGTCACTATCTAAAGTCACTGCTCATGAGTTTGTTGTACCTGCAGAACAACAAGCTTATCTGCAGAAGCAGATAGCAACAGGTCCTACCATCCTCGAAGAAGTTGAGACTCAAGCCAACCCTTTTTCCCATGACTAAGCAGATCTGCAAATTCACCAACCTGCTATTATCCCCAGCACAATGATCAAAAAGGGAGAGGAAAGCTCCCCATCATCTTTCGTCCCTCTGTCTACTCAAGTGACAATCCCTCACAATTGCCCACTAGGAACTAAGGCAGGCCATAACTCAATGCCCAAGGCTGATACTGATCATCTCAATCTTGATATTCTGATCCCTGCCCAGGTGGCCTCCACACAACTTGAAAGGGCAGCTTGCCTGATGACAGAGGAAGAGGGTGCACAGTTTTGGGACTCCTCCTTCGATGTGGACTGTTCTAAGAAAAATGAAGGAGCAGATGATGTCTTTGTGTCCCCACACAAGAATACATTGGTTTACCATTCATATTAGTTGTGCATGCCACAAATGACACAGAGAAGTACACAACAACCATGGTTATTCAGTAGGTGTACAAAGGCTCCCATGAAGAACATCCAAGGATGAGAGTATACAAAAAGGGGATGAAATTTGATCCATATCTACCAGATGAGGTCAAATGCCCTAAACTCTTTGAGGTAGAGGATCGAATCAACCCAATTTCGCAGATCTATGATGAACGGGCACAGAGGAGGAGAAACAGTTTTGATGGTCCAGCAGATGGCCAGTTTGAAGATTTATGTTGTTCAAGGTTTTCGGGCTTTAATGATTGTAAGCATATTTTTTTATAGGTTTTAGCCTAGACTTAATTAGACTCCATGCCCAATCGAATACTAGGCAATGTTTTTTAAGCTTGTTTTGTATGAAGGCATTGGTCTGCAGTTCTTGAGACCTCACAGGGAGCATCTCATCCCCAGAAGGAGCCAATGTTAGCTCCGCTACATACTTCAGCATTTGAAGGACCAAATACTAGCTCGGTCGTGTGTTTATGCCAAAAGGGAGCTCGTAGTAGTCATTTACCTTCTTCTCCTTCAACTTTCCCATACTCTCTTAGCCCTCTGTATCTTTGTTTTTCCTCCAAAACCCTGTACAAACTCACTTTCCCTCAGGTCCCCGGGCACAAAGTTAAACCCATGAGACCGTGATCATGTGACCATGCGCTTTTCATAAGCCCTTTTCCCTCATCTCTATCGGCAAATCGCATCATGTATGTATAACGGCTCCTCCCCTTGACTTTCATTGATGCAATGTTGTGATGCGATCTAATCGCTATCGCAAATCGCATCCATGTGTGTGTAAAGGCCCAAACCCCTTGTCTTCCACCGATGTGATATTGTGATACCTCCTGCCGATAAATCTCCGCCATCCATTCATTCAATCCAATGATATCCGCTTCCCCCGCTGCCAAAACATAGCTGCACATTAACTCGCGATCAGAGCGGTTTTGGTCCCATCACATCCACCACGCGTCACCCGATAACTCACATCACTCGACTATGTACGATTACCGCCCCAACCTCCGATAGCGGTGCGAGCAATACTGCTTACCACTTAAGCTCACTTTCCCTAGACGATAAACTCTGTGCATCTTCTGCGTCCGGTGACCATTGGATCTGCCCGCCTGAGATCCAACGGCCTGTGATCACCCCGCTCTCATATCTCCTGATATCTTCTGCAAACCAATCTCCGCCGTCCATCTGCGAGATCCAACGGCTCACAATCATTTTGCCTCCATTTCCTCTCAACACCTCCCTCAGAGAAATCTACACCATCCAGTCGTTTGATCCAATGGCCAGTTTCGTGTCTCTATTTAGTTCGTCCACCCGCCACAAAGTCCAAGCTCCTTAACTGCTCTGTGCACCCAAAGGATGAGCATAACCAGTTCCTGGTACCGTTCGTAGAAAATCCTCAACCACCTCATTCAAAGGATAGTATGGCCGAGAAAGAAAGGACAAGCCTCGAGCAGTTAAATGCATTTATCAATTATGGAATTTCATCCATACGACACTCCACCTATTCGAGAAGGACAACAGAGCATCCGAAAAGATCAAATCCGTTCACTGAAGTGGGCTAATTATACCAAAGACTCCATCAGACAGTTAAAGCAGTTGGTGATCAATTATGACCCCTCCATGCCTAGAATAGCAAAATATATTTTTAATGAAACTCTATATATACCCAGAAACAAGATGTAATCGGGGTTGATGGTTGTTCTTTTGATGTAAGGTTCAACTTCTGCATACTGTAACTACTTTGATACTTGTAGCGTCTGGTCTTCATTTTCAGCTAATACAAGCTTCTTTTTTTGTTAATTTCTCACTTTCCACTTCTTCTTTGTTCTAGGTTGTGCCTATTATGCAGATTCATGTGCTCTTGATATTTAGCATTTGAAGGGTTGTCATCCCACCTCTGTGTTAGAGTCTTGTATGTATCATTGAATGTGTTATGCAGGTCCATGTTTACTTAATGCTAGAGAGTTGTCATCCTGTCTGTGCATTGGGAGATAGATTTGCAGACCTCTTTACTAGTTACAGCCGGCCATCACATGGTCTTGTACATCTACTGGTGTGGTCAGTATTCTCCATATTCACTTAATCCTCAAACTGTGAGTAATTGGCGGTCTAAATCCTTGTAGTCTGGGGGTGTTCACCCATGTCTAGAGTTAAGCATAGTAGAAGTGGTTATCTGGCTTGAACGAGCATCATTCCTCCCATTCATCCATTTCCAACATTTTGTTGAGTTTGTAATGTTCCCGAGCATCTCCGAGATATAATCTAGGAGAGTTTCTTGGGGTGATAACAGGTAATAATTAACAGAGTATTTAAGCTTGAAACCTCTTTTGAGTGCAAATTTAGTCATAGCATTGCCAGAAAAATACGATGCATTATCAAACATTAAAGCAGAAGGTAAACCAAACCTGGTGATTATGAACTAATCTATGAAATAAATGGTGTTCGACATTAGCTGCCTTGAGAGGAACTGCTTCTACCCATTTAGTAGAATAATCTGTAGCTGTAAGGATATACCTATGTTGTTTAGAAGAGTGAGGAATGATCTTACCTATTATATCCAATCCCCATTCATCAAAAGGTTGTGTAATGTTCATTGGTTGCAAAGGCAACGATGGTTTCTTTTGTCTCCTAGCAGCAGTTTGACAAACTTGACATTTCCTTACGTAGTTGTGTGCGTCTTTGAATAATGTACGCCAATAGTAGCCTACGCGCAAGAGTTTATGTTCAGTAGCATCTCCAACATAATGTCCACCTGCTGGTCCATCGTGGAGTTCCTGCAACACCTTTTCAGCTTCAGATTTCTCAAGACATCTAAGGAGAATAGAATCATAGTTCATCCTAAAAAGTACATCGTTTACGAGTTGATATTGTTTAGCCTTCCACCTTAGGGCTCTTTTCTTCGTATAATCGAGGTTCGAAGGGCATATCTGTTCTTTAGATAAAATATGATATTGGCATATAATGATTCAACATCGTTTAGGCTTACCTCGTACATTTGTATCTCCGCAGATGGTATTTCGGAAATAAGCGATGCTCCAGCGAGCATTTTTCAAAAGCCTTGACCGTTTACAATACTTGTTCGTTTAATTTCAACGTCGTATTCTTGTAAGGCAGTAACCCAATTGGCTCTTTTCTCACCCACATCTTTCTGTACTAAGATATTTCTTACCACTAGAAACGATACTATGATTTTTGTATGGGTTTTAAGCAGAAAGGGTATGAAATACTTGATCGCTTTGAAAATAGCATAAGCTTTTTTCTCGACGTCTAAATAATTTAATTCAGCCCCTTGTAGATTCGAACTGAAAAAGGCAATTGGGGCTTCTGCCTTGTCTTGATTTGCTGGAGTGAGTATTGCAGCATATGATCTGTCAGAGGCAAATGCATATAAAATGAAAGGATCGGAAAAATTTGGAGTTGCTAAAGATTGAGTGTTAACAATTTCCTGTTTAATCAGATTGAATGCTTCGTATTCGTCTTGGCCCCATTTGGATATTTAGTTCTTTTTAATCATTGCTTGTAAAGGAGATGCGATTCTTGAAAAATCTGGAACAAATCTCTTTACAAAATTAATTTGGCCAAGGAAGGATTGCATAGTTTTCTTGTTGTGAGGTAGGGATATTTCGGAAATCTCCTTCATTCTGTCAGGATCAATATGGATTCCAAATTTTGACACTATGAATCCAAGAAGTTTTCCTTCACTTAATGCAAAAAAGGACTTTTTGGGTTAAGTGAAATTCCATACCTTTAGCAACATTGGAAGATCTCTTTTAAATCTCTGAGATGATTACCTTGCTTTTTGGAATATACAGTTATATCATCCAGGTAGATTACTACTGATTTGTTTATTGATCCCTTAAATGTGATGTCCATGGCCCTTTGAAACATGGCGCCAGCGTTGATCAGACCGAAAGGCATCTTTTGATATGCATAAGTACCCCATTTGGTTTTGACCGTGGTCTTTAATTGATCATCAGGATGGACCAAAACTTGGTTATAGCCAGAGAAAACATCTAAAAAGGACATTAATTCTGATCCTGCAACTGCCTGTAATATTTGCTCCATAGGAGGCAAAGGAAAATTATCCTTTTGATAGGCTTTGTTAAGATTTCGAAAGTCAATGCAAATTCTAATGTCTCAATTGTTCTTTCTAACGGGAACCATATTGGAAACCCATTTTGAATGTTGAACGGGAAAAATGATTTTGGCTTTCAATAACTTATTGAGCTCAAATTTGATCTGGTTTTCTAGATTAGGATGGATCTTTCTCAGCTTTTGTTGGACAAGTTTTTCATCGTTTATCATTGGGATAGTATGTTGGATGATAGAAGTGTCGTAAGTCTTAAGTTCATTGTAGTTCTAGGCAAATACACTTTTGTATTGTTTCAAGAGACAAACATATGCTAATTTTTCTTCAGGAGCTCGACCAAGACCTAGATTGATATTCTGAGGTTTGGTATTGGATCCTAGATTTACTAATTCATAGTTCAGAGTTGAACTTTGAAGCTTTGAATTGGTAGATCTTTTGAATTGATCTTTCAAATCATATAGGTCTTCCAATTTGACTACTGACTTTGGCATGGCATTATTAGTGCTATCTTGTTGCAATTTTTTGTCATGTTGGTCTTCATCAATTATCTGATTAGCGTAAGATCCCTCTGATGTGAGGAAGCTTACAATATCAGGATCATCATTGAAAATTATCTAATTGGTAATTTTATCAGGAATCGAGGGTCTAAAGATTAATTCTATTGAAAATCTATCAGGGCTATAGTCTTATGAGGGAATGAGCTTGGAGGCTACGTTTGCTAAGAGGTCAACGCTAGCATTCTGGAGTCTGGGAATTGATGAAATATTGAATGCTGTAAAATGTTCAGTCAGATCTTGTACTAAAGATTGGTAATGTTTTAAATGACCTGATAGACAACGTATAGTATTCTGTACCTGTCTGATAACAATTTCAGAATCTTCGAAGACTTCTAGATATTTGATATCTTATCCGATTACTTTGTATAATCCTTGGACTAAAGCCTCGTATTCTGCAGTATTATTGGTGCAATCGAACTCAAGTCTACAAGTTAGCATAGTTTTGTTTCCCTCTTGACTGATTAATACGCATCCTGCTCCAGCTCCCTCGTTAGAATTAGAACTGTCAAAAAATAACTTCCAAAATAAAGATTTATTTACAGGACTATCTATAAAATTAATACATTTAGAATTATCTATTTGAGAAAAAATTTCCACTTGAGATAAAACAAAATGTTCTAAGTAAGGTGAAGTATGAGCATTAAAATTTCCTAAGAAAGAATCAACAGAATATTTGACAATAATATTGTTGTTGTACGCTACCTATTCATTTTCTCCTTCCAATTCTGTTACTATGTATTTCTGATGTCTTTCTCGCTCAACCTTTATTTGATTTGGTTTACCATTATAAGGGAGCCACGTGTGTGACCAATCAGTTGCAAAGTATCCATGAATTTTTTCAGACCAATCTCTACTAAGAATTAAGCCATAAAATTCTGGAATATCTGCGACTAAAATGTTGATAACTTGACATACCTTTGGATTAGATGACAGCCTTATGGTAACCTGATTTAGCTCGCCGATTACTTCAAATTGCGACCGATCCAGCTGAACTATGCGCACAACAGACTTTTGAGGTTGAACGTTCATCTTTGCACATATTGACTTAGGTAAAATATTAGATGAAGCTCCAGAATCAACTAAACAATTATGCAAATTTTTGTTGAAAACTTGATAAGTAAGAAGAAATGGGGGAGTATGAGATCTTGACCTTCCTCCAATTAAAGCGATATTGTTTGGATCAACTTTACTAGTCACATTATTTGGAGTTCTTCCCATCTCATGAGAAGCTTGAGAGATTACAGCGACAGGCAGAGGTGCAACTGGTACTGCTTGTAATTCTTTCAAAAGAATCTTTTGCTGATGTTTTAACTTACTCAACTCATAAAAAGTGATGTTAGCCCTAGTCTTTTTCATGTCTTCTATGATATTATACTCCATTTCATCCGAAACAGTCAATGTTTTAGATGGAGTTGGTGAATCTGTTTGGACTAGGCTTGTTTGAGTCACTTTGGGTGTTGTCTTCTTTGTTGCGACTTTGTCCTTAGGCGTTGAGCTTGCGCTCTTTAGCTTAGGAGTAGGTTGAGGAGGATAGAGTTGATTTCTACTTATAGTACTGACCAACGATGCCTCTTGATCCTCTTCATTTGGGAGGACGAAATCCGACATACCTTGTACTTCTACAACTTCTTCTTCATCAATAGGCTCTTCATTGGAAATTTCCTCTTCTTCTTCTTCTGATTCAGCATTTGTAATAGCATTGGGAGGCTTTGAATCAGTCGAAGGATTTCTTCTATAAGGCTTGTAAGGTTTTTTAGAAGAAGTTTCTGCTACTTGTTTTTTTATGTCAACCATTTTGTTAGACATGATTTTCAAAACTTTCTGCAATCCTTCTAAATCAAATGGGTCTTTCGATTGTTTTTCCTTGGGATCTTCTTTAAAAGTAACCTTCTTAGATTTTCGTTCATCAACAACATTTTTCTTTTCTAAGGCTATGATACATTTCTTTACCGCTATTGCTTCCTTCATATTGTCAGCTAAAGTTGTTTTGTTAGCCCTATCAATGAAGATTGCTATGTTTGATGGTAAAGCAGAGATGTACCATTCACTTCGCACTTCTTCGCTAGGCTTGGAAGCAGTAGGAATTTTATTCAACAGTTTATTGAAACGTGAGTTAAAATCTTTGATAGGTTCTTTTGACTCGGCCCTAAGTTTAGACAGGTCATTGATCAGTGTCACAGTAGACCTGTCATCATCGAACTTAGTTAGGAATTGTTCTTGAAAAATATCCCAACTAGTGATAGATCTAGATGGTAATGAGAAATACCATGATCTGGCTGCTCCTTGCAAAGTGTAAGGAAAGAGCCCGACAATAGCATCTTCATTAGTAAGCCCATTGAGATTTATAGATAGCATAAAGTTATTTATATGTTCTTTTGCTAGCATGCTTGTTTCAGGATGGAACTTAGGCAGCCATTTTTCAGGATGGGCCAGTATTTGACTCAAGGGCACAGGCATTAAGACTGATCCTGGGTTATTCCATGGAGATTGGGCCATTGCTAAACTACTAACAGATGAAAGTGAAGGAGATGATCCTTGTAGTTAGGAAGATGAGGATATTACAGTTCCAGATGATTGAGAAGGAGATGTGAAAGCTCCAGTGGACTGGTGAACAATAATCTGAAGTGGAGGGGTGGATGGTTGACTTCGTGGTGAAGAGGTTGAGATGGATGATGATGACTAAAGAGTCTCGCTATCAGACCCTTTAGGTGATTTCCTTGCTCTCTTCCTTGTAGGTAGAGGTAACTCAATTGGTTCAATACCAAAATTTTCGCTCTTCAATCTGGTAAGAGGGTGAGCAGGGTTATATTGCGAAGTCACACTACCTTGAGATTTTTCAGATCTTTGAGGTGATATAGAAAAT
Source organism: Pinus taeda (assembly GCA_000404065.3). Classification (NCBI taxonomy): domain Eukaryota; kingdom Viridiplantae; phylum Streptophyta; class Pinopsida; order Pinales; family Pinaceae; genus Pinus; species Pinus taeda. Next base: position 78,532 of record APFE030672913.1, on the reverse strand, counting down.
TGTTGAAGTTTATGGATCAAATATTCAACTTCAGGAGGTTCAATAGTGGATTTCTCTTAAATGTTAGGGTTTATGGTAGTGGTTGTTGTTTTTTCGACTTCTTTCTCAAGATTTAAAGATTCTAAATGCGATGGAGAATTCAGGGGAGATGGTGAGGGTGATTTACTCTCAGAATGGTATCTAGATTTAGATTTACTTTCCATTCACAGTTCGTGGCCCTCCTTCTAGCGCCAAATATGTTGAAGCCCCGAAAATCGGGTCTACAATAAGGGGGATACCCACCCGGTCTGGACCTTGGTTAGCAGCTCCTATTCTGTTTGGTATAGTGGGTCCGACTAGGGATATGGGACCAGTTTCCCAATTTATGTGTGTGTGTGTGTTGAGAATGGATATTTCCTTTCTAATAATTCCTAAGTAAAATGCTTTTATTCTAAATCTAATGTAATCGTATTCTAATGAATAGAAATATCTAATTCTAAACTAGCACAAGATTTAATCTTTCAATTATGCGATCTAAAATGATTTCAAATGGCAATTGGTAATAAAGATCATTCAATTGCTATGAGAAAAGAATTCAATAAAGATAAACCATTTCGTATAAAAAGTTAGACGAAACGATTGTGGAAAATATATCACATAATAAGTTACTCATATATTAAGCATAAATAAATAGCTATCACTGTACAAAAGTGCCAAATGATAACTCAAACATTCAAGCATTCATATATAAATAATTGAACATGAATATCACCTTAACACATAAGCAGAAATAGTTAAGAGATAAAGGTACCATTTATAACTAGTTCTACTCATGAGCTTCAGCAATAATGATCTAACTCTTCTTAATCCAACATCCACTAAGAGTACAAAAGTGCAACATCAATAGTAGATATTAAATGCAGATATCAATAAATCATGTTCCATTCATTCATCAAAACCTCCTTGGAGGGTGCAAAAGTGCATGTTCTGAGGGCAAGTTTTTGATAAATTTCAGGACCCTTCTCTAAATGCATGAGAAGGGTTTAAATACTAATAGCTAAATCTAAAAATAATTTATTACAAAAATGTAGGATGCAGTTTAAATGACCGTCCTCATTTCAGGCAAAAATAAAGCAAAATTAAAACTAAATTGAATCTAAAACTAAAACTAATAACTAACTATCTATGTATCTGTTCCTTGTAGTCGCAAGCGTTCAGCATTTGCTTGAGGAGAGTTAGCTGGCCGACTTTTGACTTTCGTTGTCCTGCAAAAACGAAATCGGAAAGTGTTTGCACCATCTTCTCAGCAGAGTTAATGATACATTTGAGAGTCATGCACTGGCTATGTGGGTTTACCAAGTATGTCTAGTAAGAATCCCAATTTAACTTGGTTAACCTTTTGATGGACTCTTCTTTTTCTTGAGCCTTCTGTCTCCAGCTTGTCTATAGATGTTGTACATTTGGTAGATATTTACATACCACTTGAGGATATCCCTGATAAATATCATTGGTTTTGGAGTTCAAGTTTTGTCTTTCGCCTTTAGCGCTTTTTTCTACAAATTTTCGGGTTTGCAAGCGACTGAGCGATTAGAGGCTTTCCATCTCAAGGGGTTTTTCCTGGCGATGCACGATCAGAAACTGCCTCTATTTCTCGATCCGGGGTTCCTTGGTGTGACTTTCGCCTCTTGCACACTTTTTGTTAGAGAATATAAAGCTCAAATTTTGTGAAAATAATGACTCTGTGAGTTCGTGGTTCTGAGCTATATGTGATATCACCACAATTTATCTAGTACCCTTTTGACCATGTCTGTGTATGGAAGAATTTTGGGCCTTGCTGCTATCCGGTGCAAGAATGAACATGATAGTTCCGTAATTGACGCCTCGGAAGACCCGTGTGAGCCTGCAGTAGCTGTAACCTCCATTACCCTAGGATTTTCATCCTCGAGTTCACTGTACATGCCTCCCGAAGTAGTAATACTAACATCTTTGTTACAGGTGGTATCTGTGTATAAGGGCATCATTTCTTTATCTTCATAACTCGAAGCTTTACCCTTCTTTCCCATAATATCCTGAACACTGCTATGTATACTTCTTTGTCTTCGCTCCTGCAGTTTACAAATGAGGCAAGAGTAATGATAAGGAAAAGGTGACGGGAAAGCTTTAAATGCAGAAAACATATAAAATATATCACCTTACGTGAAATGGCTCTTTGTTCAGATCAAAACCATACTTCATTAATGATTGTCAACTAACTCATTAATTAACCTTAATGCGCATAACTGGGCATCAGTTTATGGAAACAACTTTTTTCGAACAACGAGCCCTGTAGGTTTGAAATAGGGCTATTTTGCGATTTGCTTCACAATATCGCAGAATCGTAATATCGCTACTCTGTTGCGTGTGGCAATCTTCTGTTATAATGCATTTTCTGCAAAATGTGATTTGCGAGATGCGCCATCGCATATCGGTGGTTTGAGGCATTTCAACTTTAATTGATATTTGAGGCATGTGATGCGATGAGTATCTTTTAGTGCGTGATTTCAGATCGCGATTTCGCAGTCTTAGGATTCCGCTTATAGGAAGGCATCCATTTCCTTTTTTGCAATGTGACGTTCTCTATTGAAGGTGGATTTATTCGAACTTATCATAAAACTCAAGTCTTTTTATATTTTTAGGGTATTCTCCTAAGTTTATGATAGTAAGTTTTATTGAAAAAGGAAATACAAACGCTAATTATGCTTATCAAATTCATCTCCAACATTCTGCAATTTTCTTCAGCCATTAATCTAGCAAGGCCCTAACCTCTGACAAGCTTGGTGGGTTTTAATTCTATGTTGAATTCAATCAGTTTTGCAATCCATTTAGCCCTTCTTCCATCAACATCTGGCTGCGTTAGAACATCTTTAACTGAAGCAGTGGGTACATATGCAATCACCTTGGAGTGCAGGATGTAAATTCTGAAAACTTTCAAAGATTTGATAAAAGTATATGCATGTTTTTCAATGATATCATACCTCAGCTCGGCATCCCTTAAGGTTTTGTTGAAAAATGCCATTGGATGCTCTGAACCTTTCTCATCTACTTTCACCAATATTGCTGCAAGGGTGTCATTAGAGGCGAATGAAAATATATGGAACTCCTTGCTATAATCTGGGCTGATTAAAGTAGGGGCTTCCATAATAGCTTTCTTAATGGATTCAAAGGATCTTCTCGCTGCATCAGTCCATTTGATTTCTGACCCCTTTTTCAACATGGAGGTAATGTGTTTTACAAGTTCTGCAAAATTTGGGATAAACCTCCTTACAAAGTTTATCTTACCTAGAAAGTATTGGATGTCCTTCTTTGATCTCGGGACAGACAAGGTCTGTATTTCTCTTACTCTTTCTGGGTCAATTCTGACACCTGCAACAGAAACAACATGTCCTAACAACTTTCCTTCTTTTAAAGAAAACTGTGACTTTTTAGGATTGATTGAAATCCCAAACCTTCTGCACTTCAGGAACACTTTCTTCAAATGCTGTAAATGGTCTTGATGGCATCTTGAGTATACTGTTATATCATCAAGGTAGATAAGGACAAACTTATCCTTCTCTCCCACAAATTCTATATCCATAGCTCTCTAAAAGGTGGCTCCAGCATTCATCAACCCAAAAGGCATCTTGGAATACATGAAGGTGCCCCAAGGAGTGGTGAATGTAGTCTTCTCTCGGTCATCTGGGTGTACAACAACATGGTTATATCCTGAAAATCCATCCAACAAAGACATCACTTTGGCTCCTGAGACCTTTTGCAGCAAATGCTCCATCTTGGGTAGAGGATAATTATCTTTCTTAGAGCATTTGTTTAAGTTTCTGAAATCAATGCAGAGCCTGATTTCTTCACCTTTCTTCCTCACCACAACCAAATTGGCCACCCACTTTGAATATCTCAGAGGGACTATGATTTTGGCAGCCAACAATTTCTTGATTTTTTTTTCAATCAGGGGAAGGAGCAAAAGATTTATGGGTCTCAACTCCTGCTTGAAAGGGATGGTGTATTTCTCTAAGGGAATCTTGTGTTGGATGATCTTTTTATCATAAGTTTTCAGGTCACTGTATTCCCAGGCAAAAACATCAACAAATTGCTTCATTAAATTGCAGTACTCAGCACTTTGGGCAGCAGATAGATGGGTGGACAGATTTACATAATTTGGATGATTTGAGCTCCCTATATTATGCCTATGTACTACAAATTGGTCTTCTTTTTGGGCAGCCTTATAAGGCACATCATTCTAGTCAAACAACTTCTCTAAAGGAACTAGGCTTTTAGGTATATGATTGCTAGGTAGTTGGACAATGCTATTTTTGCCAATTTTGTTTCTAAGCTGGGACTGGGGACTTTCTTCCAAGGCTTCATTCTCTTGATCAATTTGCATTTCATAGAATTCATCAATGACTTGCAGAAACCTATTCACTTCATCATCATCTTCAAAAACTTTCCAATGCTGGACTTTATCAGGCAACGATGGTCTATATTTCATCTGAACTTCATAAACTAGTTTGGGAGGCATGGGAGGGATAAACATGCTAGCAGACACAGCAAGGGAATCAACAAGTTGGTTTTTAACTCTAGGGATGTATGAGATACAAAAATTATCAAAAGAATCTTTAAGTATCCATAACTCATCTCTATATGCTTTCAGCCTTGGATGCTTTGCTTGAAACGTTTTGTTCACTTGCTGAATGATGAGATCAGCATCTCCAGACACCTTTATGTTCCTGATTCCTCTGTCTTTAGCTACGTTAAGGCTAACATCAGAGCCTCATATTCTGCTATATTGTTGGTAACTTGGAAAGTCAACTTAAAAGACATATGTGTGCTTTCTTGTTTTGGAGAAATCAGTACCACCCCTGCTCCTGCAGTCTCCCTTGAACATGCTCCATTAAAGAACACCTCCCAAACCTATGTTCCTTCTCCTTCCACGGCCTGATTCACTAGTTTCTTGATTTTCATTGAGGCATTTTGAGATTCTTCAATTTGGAGAATACATGCTCCAAAATCAGTGTCCACAGCATAAATGGGATGATTAGAAGGATTTGTCTCATTACTAATGATGTATGGCAGTTGTGATTCTCTATACAATCTCCTGCTCTCCCCTCCAAAAACTAGGACAGTGGCATAAGATAAATCATTTTGTAATGTTCCACCTAGCCTCTTAATCCACCCTCTGGACAGTAGCATGCCAAATTTAGGAGGGACATCTGCTACCACAATGTCCATCATCATGCTCTTCATGGGAAACTGAGTTATGGTAATGGCCAAGTCTTTGATTAATCCTAGACACTTTACCTTTCTTGAATCAAATGAGAATAAATCATGATATGGTCTAGTGATATCAAGGCCTAACTCTTCCATGACAGCTTTAGGCATTAGATTGTGGCTTGCCCCTTTGTCTAGCAGGCAGTTATGGAGGGTTTTGTCATGAATGGTCAAGGAGACATAGAATGATGGGGAGCTATTATCAGAAGGTTCAGTTATTGGGCTAAGCACAACTGTAGGCTTATCATCTTGCAAATTTACATAGTCATGAGAGGCTTGTGAGGCTTTTAGCTTAAGGGCATCAAAGATAGGTTTTCTAAAAACTTCACTCTTTACAATTTCTATCAGAGGTACAGATATTTTTAACTTCTGGACTTTTGATTCAAAGCTGAAAGGGGAAGGGGACTTGTCAGAACCTCTTACCTCTTAAGCTGGTGCTTTGAGGATGACTGGATCAGCTGCTAGCTTCTTCTATCTGATATTATGTTGCTCTGTTGGGACAACAGCTCTTTGGGCAGGATTCTCCTTGACATTGTTTGTTCTTGACCTCAGATTATATCTTTGCTGCTCATCAGTCTATAGAACATCCTCTCTGTCCCACTCTTGACTGGTTTGGTCTTGTAGTAATGATTCTTCATATGCAGCCAATGTCAAAAAGGTAGCATTGCCCTTATCTTCCATGCAATGAATTTCATCCTCTTCTTGAAACTGCTCTTCCTCCATGACTACGTTCTGGAAGGGAGTTTTAACCTTTTGTTCTTCATTGGCCTCTTTACCCCTCTGAAAGATCTGCAATTGCTCATTTGCTCTTCTAAAAGGATTTGGGTTTCTTGCAGCCAATGTGTTTGGAAGCCTTTCCTTTCCTGAGCTCTGCTCAACCTTCAACTTGGATATCTTAGCAACCAATGATTCTATCATTTCAGTCATTTTATCTAATTTAGGTTCTGAAGATGAAGCAGGGGAAGAAGAAGCATCACCTCTCTGCCTCCTTCTATCAGCATGACTTTTGAGTTTCTCTGCAGCCATGATATTAGATTCCACCTCTAACGCTGCATCTTGCATTTCAACTAGAGTGGCACATCTTCTTTCTCTTAAAAGCACGCAGAAATTAGAGTCAAAAGCATTGGCATAGGTGAGTTTGGCAAAGGTGGGGGTAGGCTTTACTTCAGCTGGTATTACATACGATTGAATCTTTTATTCAAATCAGACAATGATTCCCCATTTTCCCTCTTCAGGTTTCCAAACTCGGTATGTTAATATAGCAGGTATTTCTTATCTCCCCAATGCTTCAAAAATACATCATCTAATGCTTCAATGTTTGCTATAGACCCAGGAGCCAGTTCTCTGAACCACTTTCTAGCCTCACCAGCAAGGCTCTGGATAAACACTCTCATCCACACATCATCTTCACTGATATCTAGGTTATCAGCATAACTATAAAAAGACTCAAGGTGTTCTTCAGTTGTTACTCCATCTGTACCAGTAAACTTAGGCATGTATTTCTGATACTCTCCTGTAGGCATGGCATTCAAAGGAATAGGCAAGACCAGGGGTCCATACCTGACAGCTATGATTCTTTCCATATTTGCGGGTGCTTGTTGCCCTGCCATGGCTGGGGTAGGTGGAAGGATACTAACAGTTTGAACGGTAGGGAGCAGTGAAATGGATGACAGAGACAAAGGAATATTATGGACTGTATAGGAAGCTTTCTTTGGACTGAGATCCAAAGGGGAACTGAATGAACAAGGATCTTTATGAATCCCTGAGGGTATTTCTTCACTAACAATACTAGGCTCTATGTCTTCAAACTATACATTCTCAACTACAATCTTCTCTTGCAGAGATCTATAAGATTTTTTAGGCTTATCTGGTCCTGATGCTCCTTTTTGTGATGTTTTCCCCTGCTTGACAATCTTCTCAGGGTCAGGCACTAGGTCAGCTGGTGATTTCTAAGGATTTCTCCGAGTATGCCTAACAAACTAAGCCAGAACTATAATGTGGAGTCGCCAGATAGATGATTACAACCAGAAATTTGTCTAGACTTTGTCTATCATCAAAGCTAGAGCTATGTCATTCTCCCAACGAAGCTAAGCTTCAATCTCCTCTCCCCGAAAACGGCGCCAATTACGTTGTCACCCCAAAAAACTCTCCTAGGTTGTAGCTCGGAGATGCCTGGGAACATATAAATTCAACTTATTGTTGCAAATGGATGAATGGAAGGAATGATGCTTTTCTAAGTCAGATAACCACTTCTGCTTGGCTTGACTCTAGACATGCATGAACACCCCCAGACTACAAGGCTTTAGACCACCAACTACTCACAGTTTTAAGATTGGGTGAATATGGAGAATACTAACCACACCAGCAAATGCACAAGACCATGTGATGGCCAACTGTAACCAATAAAGAAGTCTGAAATTCTAGTCTCTTAATGCACAAACAGGATGACAGCTTTCTAGCACTAGAAGAAGAGAAACCTGAATAACTCATTCAATGATACATACAAGACTTTGACACATAACTAGGATGCCAGCTACTCTATTGCTAAACATCAAGAGTTCAGGAATACAACATATCACACACAGCTTAGAAGAGAAGAGAAATGAAAAGTGAGCAGTTAAAAGCAAAAGAAGCTTGTATTAGCTGAAAATGAAGATGAGACACTGCAAGTATCAAAATAGTTACAGTCTCCAGAAGTTGGACCTTGCACCAAAATATCAACCAATCAACCCTGATTACATCTTGTTTCTGGGTATATATAGGGTTTCATTACAAAGGCACTTGGCCATTCTAGGTATGGGGGGGGTCATAATTGACCACCAACTGCATTTAGTTGCCTGATGGAGCTTCTGAGTGCATTTTCATGTTTTAGTGGATGAATATGATCTTTTTCTATGTTCTGTTGTCCTCTCGGGCAGTTGGAGTGCTTGTATCAATGAGGCCCCATAATTTTTAAATGCAGTTATCTGTTCTTGCTCTGTCCTTTTCCTCCTCAGCCATACTGTTTTCTAAATATGGTGGTTGAGGAGCAACTACAAATGGTACTAGAAGACCGGTCACCTTCATCCTTTGGGTGCACGGAACAGTCAAGGGACGTGGATTGCATAGCGAGCAGACGGGTTGGCAAAGGAGCAAGATTGGTCGTCGGATTAGGAGGATAAACAGCGAGGATGACTTGACAGAGGGTACCAGAAAAAGCGGGAGCGAAATGATCATGGGTCGTTGGATCTTAGGCAGACAGATCCAATGGTGGTCAGGCAGAGAAGGCGCGTGGATGTTATCGGGCGGGAACGTGGGTTTGAGCAGTAAGAAATTTTGATTGCACCGCCATAGGACGTTGGGCGATAAAAGGGTGAGGGTGCACGATCCCATTCATCTCATGACACGTGGCGGTGGAGGAGAGAGGAAAACCACCCTCCATCACGTGTTATCATAACGTCACTTCATGGGCGCGAGAAGTGCGAGGACCGTTGGATCTCCGGCGGTGATGATCGGGTGGCGAGGATTTAAGCGCGGGGGTCTCTTCGTCAAGTGCGATGAGAGCCATTGGATCGGCACGCGGCAATCAATGGTCATAATTGAAAGAGGGGTTTATGAGCACGCGGGGTCATGTGGATAAGGTTTCATGAGGGTTTAGGCTTCACACTAAGGGCTTGAGGAAACAGGGGTTTAAGTTGGGTTTTAAAGGAAAAACAGAAGCAGCGAAGGTGAAAGAGAATAAGTGGAGTAAAGGAGAAGGAGGAAGATGACCGCCATGAGCTTCTTTTGAGCATAACCACTATGACCAAGCTTATCTCTGGCCTTAAAAAACCATAGTTATATAGCAGGACTAACAAATGCTGGGTCTTAAGTTCCTTAAAAGAAAACTTTCTATGTTTCAATATGAAAAACAATAACAAAAACTTATGCATTGCCTACCCCCACGATCCTAGCCTGAACTATAAAGTATCTTGTGGCCCCTATTGGGAATTTAGTGTGTTCAGGTTAAGGTTGTTTTTAGAAATACTTTACTTCACTTAGGGTTTGAAACAAAATATAAGCTCAAAGAAACTAAGTACAAATAATTCAAAAAGAGGATACCCTTTATACAAAGTTTAAGTGAACTTACTGTGTGGGGTGAATGTGTGTGCAAGTGAAATTGTGAGTATAAAAAGTGAGAATTGATGTGGATATGCGGTGATCATTACCATTTTTACTAATTACACTATGTTATGCTTGTTCCTTGCAAGAAAATAAATTATGTGTGGATTATGGGCCACTTAATTCTTTCCTAATTATACTATCTGAGCATATAGGGAGATGAAAGCTTTAGTGCTTTGAGAATGGTTTCAAATGTCACCATAGGTTCAACACAAGGATGAAAGGGAGGCATTGCTTACTTTCTTTCTTTACTAACACTAAGTCTCGGTCTCGAAAATAAATGAATGAAATAAAATATTTGGTTAGCAAAACAATTAAAAAATATTTGTGGATTTAGGACCATTTACTTGCCTTTTAGTTAATCTAGGTGTGGTGTGAATTGGAATGAAAAAAAAAAAGTAAAAAATATATGTGGATTAGGGCCACTTACTTAAATCCTCCTAGTTTTAAGCTATGTTTGTGTGAAAAAATCAAAGTAAAATATAAGCAATTGCTCTACTTGTAATGCTTAGTAAATCAAATTGCTTAGTAGTGATGGTGTGTGCAAGGTTAATAGTGCATATACAAAGTGTTTGAATTGAAAGTATATGGATATGTAGTTCGTGATCCTTTAATACAGTTCTCCTAATTACACTATGTAATGTTTGTTCCTTGCAAAAGAAAAGATGTGCGGATAATGGGTCACGTACTTTTCCAAATTATGCTATATGTGAGCATATAGGGAGATGTAAAATTAGAGTTTTGGGAAACATTATATTGCCATTACCAACTAAATTGAATTACGTAACTTGATTTAATTAAATATTCCAAAATAACCATTCACATATATGTATACTTACATAAATTGATATGTGTTTTCTTAATGTTTACCAAATTATGCAATATGTGACCATATAGGGAGATGAAAAATTAGATTTTTGGGAAACATTATATTGCCATTACCAACTAAATTGAATTACGTAACTTGATATAGTTAAGTATTCCAAAATAACCATTCAAATATATGTATACTTACATAGATTAATATGTGTCTTCGTAATGTTTACTCAACTTATACGTGTTGATGCCTGGAACAAATCAAAGTTACATGAAACCATTATATATTAATCATATGAATAGATAAATTTCATCAGACCAAGCCATTGAAATAACTATGATTTGTTGCTTATGCATAAGTCATGATTTAAATTCAAGGGATGCCAAAAATGAGAACACCCAATAGAGGATCCCTCATGTAAAGGTTAATAAATTTGCAAACTAGTTGAAGGTATGCAATTTGTAAAATATTTGCACTTAAATTTTAATGATATATTATAATAAGTGTTTAAAATTTGTCATTTGAAATATGTATTATATAATTACACCGTAAGGCATTTCCCTTTGGGAAAAACTCCCCAGCTTCCCATGTGTCCTTACTATGCACCATTCCATGTTTTGTTAGATGATTGAATTACACTCCTCCGTTGATTTGAAATACACCCACATCTGGCGATTGTGACCGGCTAGAAACTTGCAAAGACCGTTGACGGTTGTAACTGCCTCTGGATTCATCTTGCCCAGCGGTTATAACTAGTTATGGATTCATCTTGCCCAATGATGATATAGTTGCAGCAAAGCAGCAAATATGTTGTAGATTATAACAACAAAATAATGAGCATCGTTCACGTCTCTTCTCTTCACGGATATATATATGTATATATCTCTTTGCTGTCTTTTCTTGTGAATTCCCTCGATGAAGAAATGGCCCCTAGTAAATAAGCTGAAAGAAAAATTAAAATTACTAAGGAACCTGACCAAAGAGTTGGTTCGATTCGAGTAACCTCAAGAAATACTAAGGAATCTGACCAGAGAGATGGTTCAATTCAAGTAACGTCAAGCTTCCAATCTCACGATGAAGAGATCTTGATAGATGTTCCAGCTTAAATCTAACCCATATATTATGAGATTTTTTGTCAAGCTTTGACCACTCCAAAGAAATGGTCATGCTTAGTTTATTTCTAGCCAGGTATAGTTCACTAAATTGTCTGCAATTATGCTTCTTGTGAGTGCGTTTATACTCAAATTTAATTTTGCAACCATCAAAAGGTGACCAACAGTAGCTGAAATGTTTCCTTTGAATGACTCTCTGTTGAGATTTCAAACCTCCAAATTAATTAAATTTCCTATTGTTGGAGGAAGCATTCTAATGAGATTATTTAGGCTCATATCAAACTTTCCGATTTTTCTCAACACTCTTATTTTGGGAAGAATTGTGCCACAGAGATTATTATCTGCAAGAAGGACATTAGTAATCCAATGTGCAGAACTTAGAGATGTTATTTAGTATGAAGGTTGTGAAGAGGTTGTTCTGCAGCCAGACACATTGTTGTGAGACATATTCTTGTAGAAGGCGGGTGATGTTCCCCTCGAGTGATTGCTATTGTATTACCCTGAAGGAATGGATACATTCAATCCGATGGAATACAATTTGAGATACTCCACGAGAAGGCATAGGACCAGCGGTTGTTATTGGAGAAAAAGAACATTGTCATATTGGGAACATGGCCAAGTCGAGTAGGTAGCCGACCTTCAAATTTTTTATTGTTTTTTTGGGTTGAAAGTATAAATTTAAATATGAATTTTATATAAAAACAAATTTATTTTTCGTATTTAAAATTATATATATATATCTATTATATCTGTGTGTATATTATATATATATATATATATTAAACAATTATATTTATTAATTAGCGTAGTTGTATAAATGCAATGGTTATTAAAGATGAAGACAATGAAAGAGGTGGTACACTAAGGGGATGAAAAGTATGATAAAATTTTACTTCCATTTGCTATGTCACTCTTTCCTACCCTCCCAATTTTATGGCATAAAAATATACTCAAATGTATATTATATTCTTTTTAATTATTTCAAACATTATAAAATTAATAAAAATATATTATTATTCCCTGTTTTTCACTTTCTCAATTCTATCACATTATTTATTAACTCTCTTTCACCTTCTCAACTCTATCACATTATTCAAAAATGTCTTTGTCGTTGAATTAAATAGGATTAAAATAAATTAAATAGAGTTATAGTATTTTCAAGCTTAAGAAAAATGCGAGTTTTTCATTTTGTAGTTTTTCAACATTTTTATTTTGAATACAAACTCTCATTGAGCATTTAATTTTCCATTCGATGCCCATACCAAATACGGTTTTCATTATTTTTAATTTACTGAAAAATGGTAAGCCTAATAAGTGTTGGATTCTTTCATTGGATTCTTTTTGTACTCCTAAAATGACATGATTGAATTCACTTAATGAAATAGATGGAATTATTTCCATCATATTCTATGGGTTTTCTTTTCATAGATGGAATTATTTCCATCATCTTCTATGGGTTTTATTTTCTACTCCAGAAATGACCATGAAATTCATTTATGAAATAGATGGAATTATTTCCATAATCTTCTATGGGTTTTCTTTTCTACTCCAAAAATGACCATCAAATTCATTTAATGAAATAGTTATGATTATTTTTCAACCACCTTCTAAAGCTTTTAGGTTTTGCAAAAATTCAATAGTGCTTGGCAACATTGAAAGCAATTGGTTGGCCTAAAACCCTTGGTGGCTGGGTTTCCTTTTGGAAGTTCTTTGTAGGCATTTGAAGTCTATTGCAGAGTTTAGAAGAGTGTTTTTTCTTATGTTGGTGGTGGATGTAGAAGTAAATATCCTTGTAAGAAATGAAATTTTTGGCCACTTCGAGATATTCTTATTCTAGGTGATGATGATGATATTGAACCCCAGCTAACATTGAAAAAGATATAACGGCATTCAAAGAGCCAAAAAAAGAACAAGCACAGGTATTCGTTGTTCTAGCCAATGATGCAGATTGCATTGAGAAAATTTTGTCCTGATCTCCAACTAAGGAGGTAGACTTCAAAGACCAAGAATATTGTGAATTTGATGGGGTATTAGGGTGCATATCAACTAAATCATGGGAGTATCCTATAAAATAAGAAACCTTTGATGTTCAAGATTGTCCTTGAGCACTCCTTAACTATAATCTTAATTTGGACAAGACTGTAAAGAAAAAACTCGCATAAAAGAGAAAATGCATCTCTTTACTCTAGAATGGCTTGAGTTCAAATCTGGGTGTCATGATGTTCATTATATCTCCTGGTTAGAATTAATCTTCTTGTTTACAAGCATGTTCAGCATGGAAGAAACAAAAAATGATTCACGGAGTAATAGATGGAAATCCTGATGGTAATGTGGAGGGGCTAACAATTCAAGAAAATTCTTTTGGGGGTGTTTCTTCATTTCCTCCTCTATAGAAAAGTCAGGCATGCGTTGCAAGAAACATGTCTTAAAATTTTGTATGTCCAAAGAAGGAGAGTCTATAGTTCTAGGGAAATAGCAAAACATGAAAACAACAATAATGAAATTGTTGCAGATGCTTTGAAGATTGACACGGGACTAAAGCAACAGGTATTTAGGAGACAGAAGATGCATAATTGTGTTAATAAGAGGAAATTAAATTCCTGAGGTTTACTAGGCTAAAAGACTTCACCATAGTTGTGCCAATAAGAAGAAATTAAATTTCTAAGGTTTACTGGGCTCAAAGACTTCACTAATTTTTCTGGGACCTTCATTTTGCATGGTTTGAATGAACTATTTGGTTAAAAGTTTGTGGTAATGATTATAATATATTGTTGTTGCAAAATGTGTGGAATTTGATCATTCACCTTTATTATATGCACAACTATGCTAGGGTATATATTGTTAGGGTATCTATTGCCTATATGTGAACAAGGGAGTTTATTATCCTTCCTTTCCTTCTTGTAATGTGAATCTACAACATATAGGAGGTTGTTTAGAGATTGTTAGGGTATCTATTGCCTGTATGTGAACAAGGGAGTTTATTATCCTTCCTTTCCTTCTTGTAATGTGAATCTACAACATATAGGAGGTTGTTTAGAGTATTTATGGTTGCTAACTAGAGTTTTGCCCTATTTTATTGAATTACTTTTACAATTCTTCATTCTTGTTACTTTACTCTACAATTTTAAGGGAGATCCACCAGCTCAAGATTTTCTATATAATTATACATTAATTCAATTGGATGAAAGGATTTAAGTTTTTAGACCTCTTTTTGTTTGATTATATGAGAAATTGCTCTGAGAAACATTGCTCGAGATAGGAAGTTGTGGTGTATAACATGAGCTATTTTGGCTTACATGCTAGGGGTTTTGGTGGAGAACATGAGCTGTATTTGGCTTATGTGCTGCATCAAAGGGGTTTCTATTTATGCCAAAATCATCTGGGACTTGCTCCTAGCTTCATCCCTTTTGACATATGCCACTTTGGTTGAATTTTATATTGTTAATGTTAAAAACTCGGTGGAATTCACAGACTCTTCTGTGGCTCTGATTCCTCATTACATCTTAAAATAAACATCGACCCAAGAAAACCATCGCATTCAATCAAGGATCCATACCTACATTCACCAACAATCCATTTCCAAATTTTCAGGCTAGCCAATTTCCTAAAAGGGCATAAAACAAAACTAAAGCTTCAAGTACAATGTTGAAATTGCTAATACAATGTTGAAATTTCTAAGCATTCCTTCAATTGACATATTGCAACCCAAATCAATAGGATAGTGAAAGAGGAGTTCGCTTTACTTTTAACAACATATGAAATTGTAACATATCACATCTCCCTTCATCTATGCTCTTTCTCCATATGTTATTGCCTTATAGCATTCCCTTGCAACCTTTGGTGCAATTGCTAGTTATAATGTGTGGTTATATATTTCTATAAAGGTCAATGAAATACAATTTTGAATTTTTAAAATAATTTATTTTAATTTAATTTAAATTTTTAATTTTCAATATCATAATTCACAATTGTTAATATAGTTTAATCTTATTTATATAAAATTATTGTATTTAATCAATTTATTTCAAGAAAATGCCACCATACTATTAAAAAATTGGAATTCCTTTATTCATTTAATAATGCAAACATATATATATATATATATATATATTATATATATATATATATATATATATATATATATTATATTTTTTAATATATTCTAACTCCATCTCTCCATTTACCAATTGAAGCATTTGATCATTTTCAAAATTAGTTCTCCTGCGCAACAATTTTGCATTCCTTCAAGAGACTACATAAATCCTAAATTAAAAGTGATATCTACAACAAAGATGGTATTATATTATTGTTCATATATCTCATTCACCAAACATTGAATTAAAATCCAATGCCAATTAAAAGGGATTGTGAGAAGAGAAGGAACGAGAAAAATGAGTTAAAAAAAATAGATGTTAGGAAATAAATTAGAAAATTTGGAGATTAAATTGTCAATATAACTATTTCCCAAGTAATCTAGTCCCACAACCAATAATATCTCTTCAATCTCCCCAAAAACATGTTTAAGAAATGAAAAAAATTAATCATATGGGCATAGGATTGAAGAGTGTGTGATAAACGTGATCTATTGTTAGATATAACCCCAAAATTTTACTAATGAATCTAGGTTTGAAGCTTTGTTTGGTTTCACAACAAGTCACATCTACCAAGTGAAGCATTTGACCTTTTTCAAAAAAGTTAGTTCTTATTAGCAACAAATGTTTATTTCTTCAAAAGACTATATAAATCCCAAACTAAAAGGTAACCCTATTGTAACAAGGATGGTATTATATTTTTGTTCATATATTTTATTTACGAAACATTTCAATTAAAATCTAATGCCAAGTAGAAGAGATTGTGAGAAGAGAATGAAATATATTTAAATGATTAAAAAAGAATAGGTGTTAGGAATAAAACTAGAAGTCTTGGAGAGTTCATTAAAAAAGTCAAAGAGAGTGGCTCAAAAATGAGAAGAGGATGAAGGTGTAGCAAAGTTGATGAAGAAGATATTGTATAATAATTTGCAAGGTTGTTGAACTAAAGACTAATAGAAATAAATGTTTAAATATTATATAGAAAGTATAAATACCTATTTTAGAGGGAACTATTACTAGCTTAATGATATGGAAAATCTTTTGAATTTGAGAGAATGGGAGATTCTTGAAAAATCAAGCCAATGATTACCCAATTTGAAGGGCCAAGTTTATTTCATGAGAGAGAGAATATATATATATATATATATATATATATATATATATATAAAGATAGTTTGTGGCTAAAAAAACATACAATACATAAATACACACTCCATGATACAAGAAAGAACCTACTGAACTAGTTTTGAAGTATGTTAATATTTGAAAGCCTCCTATACAATATCAAACTAGTTTTAAGAGTTTTTTCTTCATTAGAAGCAACAAATCATTTAGCGCTTTTTAAAACAAGTAAAACTAAAATTACCATAAAACAATAGTATGAAGAACTTTCTTAAAGGAAGAACTTATCATAACTACATATAATTTCACAGTTCCAAACAAAAAGTGGAAGAAATGTGGGATGAGAAGTAAGAGAAGACCAATGAAATTATTGATAAGGAAAAAAAAAAGAAATTAAGAGATGGAGGTTTAGTGGATTTGCAGAACAAGGAAAATGCTTCAAGGTCTTATCAACCATGGATGTACATTGTAATAATTTGTGGTGAAGAGGGAACAAGTGATTTGAGTGGTTTTATTTTTGGGAGAATGTGCATGGATATTTTAGAACAAAAATCAAGTAGGGCACAAGGAGGGGTAAGAGGGTTTAAAAAACTATACATTCTACAAGGAACCTTTTTTATGCATGTGCAAATATGGATATCTAATGCCTTTTATGTTTTCAATTATTTTCATCAAATCTTGACAATGTTTAAAATAAGGTTCCTCCTTTTTATTTTCGAACTGTACTTTGCAATATATTTCATGATTACATGTTGAGAAACAACCAGATGAATTTAATCAACATTAGATTGTCATAGTCTAAGAATATTAATATTGTAAACATTTCTAACATATCATCAATACAAGCATGCTAATTTATTCCTTTTGCATTTATTATTTATGAAATTAATATTGATTAATCACACGATCCTTCCATGGAGCATAATAGTGATATGAAATGAGTCACTTTTTTTTGTGCAAGCACAAATCTACACTACACTACACTACACTACAAATATATTACAGAGCAATGGAACACAAAATATTGCAGAAATATAAACACAGAAAATGCATAAAACAAGAGAGACACAGATATAAGTGGTTCACCCAGTTTGGGCTACATCCATGGAGAAACAGCCAGTCCTTATTTTATTATATTATCAAGCGAACTGAAGAGATACAACCCACAGCAGATCTATTGTCACTCCCTCCTCACTCTCAATCTCCTCTCTTTTCTTCACTCTGAATACAGATATGCATAGATGCAATACAATTCCCTCATATATAGCGAGGGGTTGCCTTCTAGGGAAAAAACCCCTAAATTAAACATAACTTCTACCATCAGATTATCTGCCTAATGAACGGCCCAGATTGACTAAAAATTACTATACTTTTACAAGGCAATTTTACGTCTATTTTTAGCTTTGGGGGCGTTGCCCCTGAACCCCCGCAGGGGGACCACTGGCCCTTGGACCCCCCAGCCGGGGGGGATTACAAGTCCCCCTCACACCCCCACCCCTGCATGGAGGGGTGTACAGTCTTCCTAGGGTATACATCTGGTTGAAACCTTTGAATACATAAGATAATCAGGTTCCACACCCAACAACAACATTACTGAAGAAATATGCATTTTCTTATACTCTAGAAGCAACAAAAGCCTTTGAAAATCTTAAAGAGGAAATGTGCCAAGCACCGGTCTTAGCTACGCTAGACTTCACAAAAACCCTTATTGTGGAATGTGATGCCTTAGGAAATGGAATTTGTGTTGTTTTAATGCAAGAAGAAAGACCCATTTCTTTCGAAAGTCATCCAATCAAAGGAAAGTATTTACACAAAGCTATTTATGAGAAGGAAATGTTGGCAATACTACATGCACTTAAGAAATGGTGACCTTACCTAATAGGAAGACACTTCAAGGTAAAAATAAATCATGATAGTCTTAAATACTTTTTAGAACAAATGTTATCTTCAGAAGAGCAAGAAAAATGGGTCACAAAGATGTTAGGTTATGACTTTGAAATTATCTACAAAAAAGGGAAGAAAAATGTTGTTGCAGATGCACTCTCAAGAAAGGATGAGTATGTGGAAGCATTTCTTTGCACCATTTCTATTATCCAACCAGATTAGATAAATGAAGCAAGGGATGAATGGAAAAATGACGAAGAAGTGTGGGCACTCATTCAAAAGTTAGAACAAGACCCTAATACATCTGATACATTTAGCTGGAAAAAGGATTCATTATGGTACAAAGATCACTTATACCTCTGTAATAATTCCCAACTCAAACAAAATATTCTTATGGAATTGCACACCTCTCCCTTAGGGGGGCACTCGGGATTTTTAAAAAATTACCATAGGGTTAAGAAGGATTTTTTTGGGTTGGCCTTAAATCTAATATTCAAAATTTTGTGTTCGAATGTTTGGTTTGCCAACAAAATAAAGTTGAAACAATTAAGACCCCGGGTATATTACAACTTTTATCCATTCCAAGTCAATGTTGGGAGGAGGTTTCAATGGATTTTATCATAGGTTTACCCAAGTCAGAAGGAAAGAGTGTCATCGTGGTGGTAGTTGATAGACTTACCAAGTATGCACACTTTTGTGCATTATCTCATCCCTTTAAAGACAGTACAATTGCTACTGCATTTATGGAAACAATTCAAAAGATACATGGAAACCCAAAGATTATTATAAGCAACATAGATCCCATTGTCACAAGAAAATTTTGGATAGAATTATTTTCTTGTATGTGTACTCAGTTAGCTCATAGCTCATCGTATCATCCTTAATCTGATGGGAAAACTGAGATAATGAGAAAATGTCTGGAAGGATATATTCGTTGCTTTGTATCTGATAAACAGACACAATGGGTCAAATGGTTGCCTCTGGCTGAATGGTTGTATAACACTTCCTTCCATAATGCAACAAAAAAGGCCCCATTTATGGAACTTTATGGATACCATCCACCTTCCATCGCATCATATTTAAGAGAAAATTCTAAGGTTCAAGCAGTGGAAGATCACATCGAGCATAAAAAACAAGCTCTCCAACTCTTAAAGGATAACCTCACTTTGACACATAATAGAATGAAACAACAGGCAAGTCAACATCGCAGCGAAACAAGTTTTGATGTAGGTGACTGGGTATTTCTATGGCTACAACCATACA
The DNA here is from genome assembly GCA_000404065.3 of Pinus taeda. Classification (NCBI taxonomy): domain Eukaryota; kingdom Viridiplantae; phylum Streptophyta; class Pinopsida; order Pinales; family Pinaceae; genus Pinus; species Pinus taeda. The sequence goes on along the minus strand of APFE030672913.1, from coordinate 58,826 downwards.
AACAAATTTCCCTCAAGAAAGTTAAGAAGGATAATAAATTATCACCAAATTATTATGGTCAGTACAAGGTGTTGCAAAATATTGGTAGTATGGCATACAAATTTGAGCTTCCTACAACTTCCCGAGTGCACCCAGTTTTCCATGTTTGATGCTTAAATAAGGTTATAGGTGACAAGCTCCCAGTTCAAGTAATATTGCCAACACTTGACGAGGAAGGAAAATCATATTGGAACCTTAAGCAGTCACAAAAACTAGAACTCAATAGTTACAAAATCGATCAATTTCATAGTATCTCATCAAGTGGAAGAACTTACCCACTGAAGATTCCACGTGGGAGGATGAGAATTTTATACAAAATCATCCAAAATTAATCAAGAATTGAGGACAACACTTTTTTGAAGGAGAGGGGCATGTTAGGCCCCTCTAATACTAGTTTATTCCCTTATTATTATCGTCATTACAGCCCCTTATTGTTTGGTGTGCCCATGTTGTCCCCATATTGTTATTAGTATGCCCCATAGAAGCCCACTATTGTTATTGTTGTGCCCTTACATTATTATTGTTATGTCGACTTTGACTATATTGTGACCCCTTAGACTCCTATATATAGAAAGGAGGTCTTTTCATTTGTATCATCCAAGAAATACCCATTTTTGTAATTTAAAGGAGGTTTCCCTCTCAAAGAGGTTGATTTTGAAGTCATTTCTCTATCTTTTCTTCTATTTTGTGAGCTGGTTGCATAACACAACCTGCATGGGGGATTCACTCAGTGAACCTCTGACATATCATGTGCATTCATGGCATATTAAACAATACCCTTAATTTGACTACATATTGGAAAACCCCTCTAAAAATCACATTATTTAACCCCTTACCAATATGAACCCAATACAACTTCCCAATTTAAAAACCCCCAACTTTCACTAGATATTGTAGGTATCCATTTTTTCATTAACATTTTTTATACCCCTTTATATTTTTTCATTAACTTTAAGCTCCATTTTTTTATATTTTCCAATATAAAAACCCTTTACCCCCTATATATCACCCAATATATTTATGTCATTTTTTCCTCAATATATATCCCCTAATATGAACCCACGTGGTATGATATTTCTCCCCAAGTGAATCCCCCGTGGTAGCCTGCAAGTTTTGTTCTAGTTGCTCATTCTCGGCCGTTAAATAATGAACATTTGATCTTGTTGCTCCTGCATAGGCCAAGCTGGCTTTGGAAATGGAATCTAGATGCTTCCTTGTGTCCAACAATATCACCCTTTCTTTAATGAATGCATGTGATGCGTGATCATCTGGAAAGTTCTTCCTCTGTGCTTGTGAAATCCTATTTTGGAACTCATCGAATGATAGATTGTACACATCCATCACTCGATCATCATCAAGGAGAACAACATCTCATTTCTCACTCGGGGCTGCCTCTGCTGCTAGAGGTGGTGGAGACTGAGGGATGACATGTGGTGCCCTCAGCATCAGGTCAACATCTTCATGGTGGGGCTCTTCTTCCAACTCCCTATCTATCACCTCGATTAGTTGCTCAATCTGTTGAGAAAGCTCTCGATCCTGCATTTGTTCACCTTGCTCCTCAGTTGTTGGTTGTTCCTGTCCCTGTTCTTCAATTTGTATCGATATTGTTCTTCTTCTTGTTTCTCCTTCTTCTCGTTCTCTCCTCCTCAACTCTTGTTCTAATTCCTTCAGCTTCTTCTCTATCTCCTGCAACTTTAGTTATGCTTCCTACAACCTCTACTTTTCTCTCTTCCTCTGCTCTTCTCTCTGCATCCTTTGCATCCTCTTCGTTTTTGCTACCAAAGATGATTTCTCGATAAGAGTATTTGCTTTCGTTTTGCAGCTTTTTTCTCCCTATGGATAGTAAGCAATCTTCCTCTTTCCCTTATCTTTCATGGGATTTTTTCCTTATGTTACTGTTGCTTCCAAATTTGTTGATGTTGTGGAGCATCCTGTGAAATCCTTACTAAACTAGTTGGCTCATTGAGTCTAGAGGCATTGTAGCAGTACCTCTAAGGATCCTCCTCTAGCCAATGAAATGCCTCGCCAATACACAAAAAGTTAACTCTCGTACAATGGTCCTTGCAAATACTATGGGGATCATACAGATTAAATTCCTTAGTGCCAAAATCAAGTCTAGCTATCTCTTTAGCCTTGACATCTATTAATTTCAAGCTTTTTAGTTTGTATAATCCAATCTTTAAAGGAAGAGTTGTCCATGGTGTTTTCTTCTTCTTGTGTAGTGCTGTGGACAACCCTGTAGAAAGATGGTATGATACTTCTTGCATGATTAGTTTGTTAGTGGCATACCTTGGTAAGACATGCAGAGGATTCTCTCTGCTAAACACTAATGAAGGTGTCACCTAGTGAGGCATACCAATTTGCAACGTCTACTATATCCTCCATTGCTTCTCGTGACATGAAAGGTGAATCTTCTTCGAAGATAAACTTGTATAGTGGGATGATAAAGTGGTTAGTTAGTCATGCCATTACTCCTCGATAACTGCATTTTGAAATCAACTTGCAATAGATGTTCACAGTAGTCTCTCATGGTGTCCTTGTCCATTTCATTCCATGGAACCATTTTTGTGCACAGATTGTATAGTAAGTATGCAAACATATAGAATCTTGCATGCTAACCCTTGGGAAGTTTCTAAGCCTGTGCTACATGGGCCTTCAATTGTTGAGCCAAAAAATTTGACTAGTTGAACGACCTCCCATCATTCACCAACTGGTCCAATAAGACTGCCCACCCTTTAGAAAAAATTTGTGTGCTCTCTTGACCATGGATTTTGCAAGAAAAGAAGACCAAGAAATGATACGCCTTCCTGAGGGACTTTGTCTTGTACACATGGGTGGGCGTCTATTAAAACTTCGATGGCTATTTCACCCAGCATTTGACAATGTCTCTTATGTCCACATTTTTGTGGGTGACATAGAAGAGTGAGTCCATGTGCTCTATTGGCTCGAAAAGTGATACATCTACTAAAAGTCTTCTACCCCGAAGGTGGCAATCTTCTAACCACTAGCACTGCTCAATGTCATGGTCTTCTCATCCATATGTGAGACAATCTAGCTGATGATGTTCGCACATGGGAAGGCGGGATACTTGCATGCAACCTTGTATAGCCCTCATTGTCGGATGCTGAGATAAACCTTCCAGTCCTCTAAATTTGCATCAAAATCCTTTGCAAAAGTGTCTTTAATATGTTGCCATGTGAATGATCATCCCTTCTCTATAAACTGTTGAGTATTTTCATACACTGAAAAATCACTGATGTTTGCTCAATAACTTCCCCATTACTGTTCTTAGTGGTTTCCTTTGATGTGTCTCGCTTAGATGCCATGGTAACAATGACTGATGGAGATATTCTCAACAACTGTTGTACCTATGGGACATAAAGGACACTGGAAAACAAATGTTAGTTTTTAAGAAAAGCAACTTATAAGGCAAGTTCATGCAGCAAATTAGGCACTATATGGGAAGGATTGTGCATTTTTTTCCTAACAAGGGGGATTGGCTTCCTATGGGAACTATGCACTATGCAGTCCCAACAGCCAAGGTGGAAATCTAATGGTTGAAACTGTGTAGTTCATCATGGGAAGATACCTGGGAGAGACTGTGCATTGCACAATGTTAGTGGCCAAGTGATATGAAAATGGAAGTACTTGAAAATGTGTGCAAGGTATCCATCTTCATTAATTTAAATCTATGAAAAATATTTCTTGTCTTGCGGAATAAACAAGGTGTTTTTGGTAAATTTCTGAGTCTTATGTATGAAGGAGTGTTATTTCATTTTACTGTTTATCATATCAAATCAGATTTGTTCAACAAGATATCTTCAGCATAAAATGACACAGATGTTTGATGAGCAGTTCACCCCTCCTAGGCTACATTTGTTGGATCAAGCCTCCCAAAATGAGCTTGTGCTCCTGTATTAAAATGCTTCAAAATGCTAATACAAGCGTAAAATTGCCTCAATAGGAAAATCGGAATGTAAAAATAGATTCAGAAGACATGAAAACGCTAAGAATGCCTTTCCAAAATCACTAAACAATGAAATATTACCCAATATAGTGCCTTCTCCAAATGGCCCTACAGGCTCTGAAAACTCTCTTGAAGCTTTGGTTCAGAACATTGAAAATAGCAGGAAATGATCTTTGGTTCATCTCAAACAGAGAGGTACAACTCAAAACAACTCTATTTCGCAAATGGCCCTTATGGCTCAAAAAGCTTCCCTGAAGCTAAAATGGTTGTAGAACACCTCTACTATCTCTGGAACCTATTCCAATAGCTCTGGAATGTTGAAAATAGCTTAAAATGACTATTGGTTCACTTCAAATGGTTAAGCATAGCCTAACACAGCTCCAACTCCCTCTTGGCCCTAATGGATATCCTGGCTTCCCCGAAGCAAACGGGGCTAAAGATGAACTCCAATGGCTTTGAAACCTGTACCAATGGCTCCAAAATGATGAGAAGATCCGAAATAAAAAAGAATTTTGTCCAAAAAGGTTCTTCCTAGCCAAAGTTATGACCTCCAGAAGTTTAGTTCAGTTTGGCCTAAAAAACTCCACTAAATGTGGATGAACTGCAGTTAGTCCCGCTATTTTTGGCAACTGTGCCTAAATTGGTAGGCTCCACCAAACTGACAGCCAAATTGACCTTAACTGCCGGTGGTAACCATGTGCATGTGACCACATGCCCTTAACCGTCGTGGTTTACCGTTGTTGAGCAATTCAAAATTTGAGCATTTTTTTCACTTAGGACATGATCACCTGATCACCAAACTTACATGTTGGCTCCTGGAACTACGTAGTATACAGTTGGAGCCAGCTTGGACTGTGCACTACACAATTCTAGAAGCTAATATTGTGGCTTGAGCCTTAGTATTGCATAGTGCTAGCTAGGCAAAGTGAAATCCAGCCATGGGAAACCCATATTTGCCCAAGGGAAGTGTGGAAGTCAAGCAAATATGAGAGATAGTGTGAAGCTAAGTGCGGATATGACTAAGTGTAGATAAATGCATGTGAAGCAAGTGCAACAATTAATCAAACAAAACAAAAATGCAGTAAATGAGGAGATTCATTGCAATGATGACCATTGGTGCAAAACTAGGAAAGTTAATGTGATGCTTGGGAAAGGAAATATAAAACTTAAAACAATGCTTCTACAAGTTAAAATAAGTCAAGACACCAATAACCATGAAGATAAAAAAGTGAAATAAAAATCACACAAGCAAAATGAAAAATGATAAAAAGCAACAGAAAAAGTGGCAAAAGACGACAGAAGTAATACTCACTTGGAAAAGCGATGACGTTGCACCAAAAGTTCCTTGATCTCCTCGATAATGTTAGAGCTCCAAGATCAAATGGGAAAATGATCTCTAGAAGTTTTGTTTAAACAAATTTAGACAAATTAGTGTTTATGGTGTGCATGCCTAAAATCAAGGAAAAAGTGACACTTGGCATAAGTTTCTAAAAATAGTGCAACTGCCTCCTTCAGGATACCAAAAATAGTGCAAGTGCCTCCTTCGGGATACTAAAATTAGATCCCATTTTTTAGGGATTATTTTTTCCTTTCTTTCTTTTTATTTTTTCCCTAGGAAACTTGCCATCCACACAACTGAGAAGGTCTGCGTAGTTTTAGGGAACTGCATAACTTCTCAGCTCAGTGCAGTGCATAGTTTCTGAGCTCAGTGAGGATTGCACAATTTTTGGGCTCAGTGTTGGGTTGCCTCCCATGACTACACATTTTTTGAGCTCAAGTATTAATGGCAATCAGGACTGCGTAATTCCCATCATCAAGGTTGATTTCCCTCAAGGATTACGCAGTTTCTTAAGGCAAGCCCAAAACTGCTCTGAGACCAAATTCGGAGATTAACTTGTGACTTAGAAAAATCAGCTAAGTAAAGAAACACAAGCATAAATGAAAAGATAAGTCTCATTCGAAGCATGAATACCTGGATCAGTGCGAGATGAATTGTTGTGGTAAAGATGGCAAGCTCCAAAATCGAAGCATAGGCAAAATTTTGGAGGGTGGTTATAACCGCTACAACACAAACTATAAAATGAATATTTACATTTAAAATTTTATATTCATATAATGTCAATGAATTATCATTGTTGACGTCATATTTTTTTTGGGTGCATTATGATGAGTTAATCACATTTAAAATGGTCATTTTCTAACATTCAATTATTTTGTACAAATAATGACCTCAAGCATAACAAGTATTTGTTAGTGAATTATCATTATTAATATCATAATTTTTTTTAATTATAATATACTAATTTCATAGTTTTTTAGCTTTAATTATGTTCTATAAATAATCTATAAAAAAACCTTCAAATAAAATACATTTGAATATTTATATAATGTTAATATTTAATTACACTACAAATAATCTATAAAAAATACCTCAAAGCTTCAAAATAACATACTTAAAATATTATATTGATGAGTTATTATTATTGATAATATGTTGACTTAATGATTATCTTTTTGCACCATGATGCATTGATCTTCACTTAAAAGTGGTTTCCAATATTCAACTATATCATAGCAATAATCCTCGAAAATGCTTTGAGACATATACACAAGGTTAATCATTGATTTCCTCTTATTAAAATAATTTTCAATATATTTTTATGTATAATTACAATATTGTTTTTATTGTGCTCAAAGGCGTTCTACAACCCAATATGGAGTAGATGTCAAGAGTAAATGTTTAACATTTACATTTAACAAATTTAATCTAATGTGAATGTCAGTATGTAGGTGTAAATGTTTAACATTTAACATAAACATATAACATTATATGTCGGCTCAATAAAAACCGGCCTAGATCCATCTTAACCCTAGATCTATTAAGCATCGAGAGGGATCAAATCTCTCTGGGTGCAAACCTATTTTCTGAGTGCAAAACCTGAGGAAAGGTTTGCACTTTGAGAAATTTGATCCCTATTGGCACTTGATAGATTTGGGGTTAAGATTGATCTAAGTTGGTTATATACTACTATATAATATGTATATTTGTATCTATGTGTCTCTTTGTTGTCTCTTTCTCATTCCCTCTCTCTAACTCACCCCCCAAACATGCACACTCTCTCTCCATATCTCTCCCTTTCTCTCACTCTTGCCCTTCTCTCCCTCTCTCTCTCATCTCTCTCTTCCCTCCCACTCCCCCCTCTCCCTCACTCTCTATCCATATCTCCCTCTCTCTCTCCACCTTTCTCCCTGCATGTCTTTCTTCTTCCCTCCCTCTTGCTCCCGCTCCAACTCCATCTCTCTCTCCCTCTCTCCCTCTCCAACTCCCTCTCTCTCTCCCCACTCCTCTCCCTTGATTCCTCTCTTTCTTCCTTCCTCTCTCTGTCATTCTCTTACCTCCCTCCTCTCTCCCCCCTTCACTCTCTCTCTCTCTTCCCTCTAACTCTATCACTATCTCCCTCCCTCTCTCCTCTCTCTCCCCTCAATCTCCATGTATCCCTCTCTCTCTTCCCTTTCTCTCCCCATATCTCTCCTCTTCTCTCTTTTCCCTCCTCTCCCCTCTCCCTCACTCTCTCCCCATCTCTCCCTTCTCACTCCCTCCCTCTCTCTCTCTCTCTCTCTCTCCCCTCTCTCTCTCTCTCTCTCTCTCTCTCTCTCTCTCCCTCTATTTACAATATCATGGGACAATACCATGGATTATCAATACCACATGTCCAAAAAACATAACTTATTTCACAATCAAAATATTTTATTTTAATTTAATTTTATAACACTTTTTTAATTAAATCTAAAAGGAAAAATGTTATAATTACTCTTGAGATATATCTTAAACCCTTTATCCTCACAAATACTAAAATCATTCCCATAGAAATGAAATCAAGGTTTTAATAAAATTAAAAATGAAGAATACTTTTAAATTTTAAAGACATGAATTTTATATAATATAAATAATATTATTAAGAATTGGCATAGATCCATCTTAAATAAGGATCCAAGCGATGAGACCAAGCAAATTGACTAATAATAATAGAGGAAATATAGAGCATGGTTGTTTTAAGTTTCTCATTATTGTATTTCTTTGACATGATTGATCCAAAATATAGGTTTAATATTTTACAACAAATTGAGTTTTTTAATTTAGATACTTTATTAAACAGAATATCATGGAATCAAATTTAAGATAGAGAGAAGAGAGGTGAGAGGGCGGGAGAGAGAGGGATAGATATAGTGACAAAGCTAGAGGTCAGAGAGAGAGAGATGGAGGTGGGAAAGAGAGGAAGAGAGAGGAAGGAGGAAAGAGACGAGGGGAGAGAGAAAAAGAGAGAGGGAGATGGAGTTGGAGGGGAGAGAGAGGGAGGAGATAACAAAGACATAGAGAGATATAGGTGGAGAGAGAGGGAGTGACAAGGGAGATATGGGGAGACGGTGAGGGAGAGAGGAGAGGTTGGAAGAGAGAAAAGAGGAGAGGAAAGAGATAGGGAGAGAAGGGGAAGAGAGAGAGGGAGACACAGAGATGGAGGGGAGAAAGAAGGAGAGAAGGAGACACAGATATGGGGGGAGAGAGAAGGAGAGAGGGAGGGAGATAGTGATAGATTTAGAGGGGAGAGAGAGAGAGTGTGACAGGGGGGAATATTAGCAAGTCAAAGAGAATGACAGAGAGAGGAAGGAGGAGAGAGATGACTCGAGGGAGATAAGGAGAGAGATAGAGGGAGAGATATATGGATTTGGAGGGGGGAAGAGAGGGAGGGAAGAAGAAAGACATATAGGGATAAAGGTGGAGAGAGAGAGGGAGTGACAAGGGAGATATTGAGAGAGAACGAGAGAGGAGAGCGGGAGGGAAGAGAGAGAGGGGAGAGAGAGAGAAAAAAAAGGGAAAGAGATAGAGAGAAGGGGAAGAGATAGATAGATAGATATGGAGAGAGAGTGTGCATGTTTGAGGGCTAAGATAGAAAGAGACACATAGATACAAATATATATATTATATAGTATTATATAGCTAGCCTAGATCCATCTTAACCCTGGATCTATCAAGTGCCAAGAGGAATCAAATCTCTCTAGGTAGAAACCTTTCCTCAAGTTTTGCGCTCAGAAAATAGGTTTGCACCTCAAGAGATTTGATCCTCTTTGCACTTGATAGATCCGGGGTTAATTTGGATCTAGGTTGGTTATATTTTTTGCTTGTTAAGTTGTGTGAGTCTTGAGATGATTGTACACTAAATCTTTAGCTTAACAAACTATGATTCATGGGCATCTCAACCATTAAAACCACTTGGGATCTCACCTGGCCTAGGCCACACCAACCCGAACCAACGACTTTCACATCACAAAAGTGCCTTAATAATGCACACCATCACCATCTATTATACACCTCTTGGGAATTGTTCTTAACATATTTTATTTAAATTAGTTATTAAAATTTTATGAAAATATTATAAAAAGTTTTATTAAAAAATTATTATTGTTAGAGAGCTTTTTTCGAATAGTTATGTTAGATAGAGTTTGTCTTTTTGAAATAGGAATTTTGTTATATAATTATCAATAATTAGCTCAATAATATAATTAAATAACTAGTAAATATAGATAAACTTGAGATGCTTATCTTATGATACACTTCACATAGCCATAATTAAAAAAAAACATTAAAATTAACTAAATTATAAATATATATTATTATTATTATTATTATAAAAAGAATTGAGTTAAAAATATATATTAAAAAACATGTAACAATATTATTTGTTATGTTTATTCACCCTCACTTTATCATGGAGATTCTTAGCTTTGTTTTACTAATACCACATGCCTAAAAGAACCATAATTCATGTTCATATAACATGTTTTTAATTAATATATTTAATTAAAAAGGTAAAAGGGACATAACTACTTTTAAAGTAAATCTCAAACAATAATTTACGACTACTATTAAGAATATTCTAGAATACTCCTTAAATCCCTACTATCCACCTAATAGTTATTGATAATAAATTAAAATTATGAAACCTTATTATAAAATAAACAAATTTTAAAAAAGTTATTCTAAAATAAACAAGTTTGAATAGAAATTTTGGAAATCTTATTCCAAAATAAATAAATTCTACAAGCTTTATTCCAAAATAAATATATATGAATAGTATACCATGAAGCACCACCTTTAGGCTAAATGGAAATTATCTACTTTTACAAATCCTCTGTTTAATTTCCGTGCTATACGATTAAAAAAAAAATATTTGAACATTGTCATAGATACTCATATCCTCATTTTTGAATGCATGTCATTGTCCTCTAACTCATTTTATGTTCTGCAATCTCCTCTACCCACTACTGTAGATTTCATGTCATGGGAACCGGTGTCGACCAAGAAGGTAGCAGCCCAATAATTATCTGTAATAACACCCTCCTGAACTTGCAACAGACTCAACACGTGAAAATTGTTACTGGACTTTGCATGTTTCTACAACGTAATCCCTACATATTTCGTTAATTTCGGGACCATTTTATGTTGCCCTCTGATCCACTTGGGAAACAAGCATTATTCATTCAACGGAAGGGTGGGTGTGTTCATTTCAATGTTCTTGAGAGTGTGGCCAACTAACATGGATTATTTTTAATTATCAAATTTAATTTATTATTATTATTATTTAATTATGACGGATTATTTTTAATTTTATTATGATTATTATTATTATTATTATTCATGTTTTTCATTATATTTTTTTTAGCTTTTGACTTCATATGGATTGGCCTTTGTTCAGATGATAGTTATTTTTAGTGTATTTTTAATTTTACTTCTTCGTCTCATTATAAATCATCTTGGATTTTTCCAGTAGTTTTGCCTTACCATGAACCATACATCATATTAGGTGGTTTGTCGCTTATCATGAACTTCCATCCCTCACAACAAGTGGGTTTTAAATCACCACAAACATTTTATGTGGATTTGGATGATCACTAACTATCATGATGGAAAGATGGCTTATAATATACACACTTACTACGACTTTCTTCACTATGGGCATCATCGATGCATTTTCTACTTCTTCCTTTTTTATTTTTTTTCACCTACATAAAACTAAGTATTACATAAACTTTATACGTCTTTATATAAACAATTGATCATTGATGTCCATATCAAAAGAAATTAATCTACTAAGATACATGGGTGCTATTCATTGTATTCGTAATTTCTTTATGAACCTTTCACCTACATGGTTCATCAACATGTTAAACTTTCTCTTAATCATAACTTGGTCCCAACTTTCTCGCATTCTAATATTACTCCATCTCACATTACCCTGTTAATAGAAAACTCAACTTCTCTTATTGCACATCAAGCTAGCATATGAGTATGTCTAGCACCCTCATATCCAACAAGTGGTTCATTCCACAACTTGATGCCACATCCTCTCTATGCATAAGAGGAATAGATGTTGCATGATTATATTTCCTACACACTAATGCATGTAGGCTTGAATCAACATGACATACAAAACAACTAGGGAAATCAAGTTACCTATTGCCAAATTTTTACAAATTCACCCATAAATTTTGGATGTCAAATACAACCAATCATGCACCTCCTATAACACATGTGCTCAATTAAAGCACTTCAACTCAAGTGTAATAAATATCCAAAATGATTTACAACAACACAAAGGTTACTATCACTCCTTTGTAGCAATCATATTCCCAAAATATTAGCCCATTTACATCTTATCAACATGCATCATTTCTATTTTACTTCTTCATCTAGAGTCTTCCTTGTTTTTTCTTCACTGTTCATCTTTGCCAAAATTTCTCCCTCTTTCCATCCTTGTTCATGAGTCTAACTTTCGATGCTTGTTTCTTCTCCTAGTTTGTTCTTGATGTATTCTTCTTATTTTCTTTTTAGCTTCTTCATGTAGTCTTTCATTGTATGTAAACTACCCTATTTCTAAATAAGAAACTCAACCAATATACCCAAAAAAAAATATCACAACAAATAAATTAAACACCATAACATATTTTCTTTTTTAATACCATTATAAAATCCATTCTCGCTAAACAAATAAGTCAACCATCATACCTCAAGAAAAAATACTACAATAAACAAACTCAACCAATATATTTTGATCTGTTTTATTAGTGTGACCTATAATTACATGTTGGAGCAACCTTTTGTGTTATAAAAATAGATTTCAGGAATCCTATAAACAACCATGGCTAATGGCATGATTTTTTGGGAGAGTAGGAGATGATTACAATGCTAGAATGTCCCCTTAGATGGTTGTAAGTTACTATTCTAGAAAATATTTGATGGTTAGTTCAACATTCCTTTTTGATGCCACGTCCAAGACAATTATGGCTCAAACTACTGAAAAATACCAACTACAAATGGAAAATACGACCTTCCAAAAATCCCACAGTATCTCACTATACTGATGACCTAGCAATGAGATGAATCTTCAATAACAAATACATGTAAAAGATCTATGTGATCTTTCCTTCTGATCAACTAGGGTTGATTTGTTTCACCACTGAAACTAATTCATTCAAGGGTTTCACCCTTAGCACTCCAAAGCTACGAGATCTCTCTAGATAAATATGCATGCCCAAAGAGTGAGATCCAATCTCCCTTTTATCATCAAAGTATCATGGCTCTATACGATGGGTCTCACTTTTAAAAGAAATTTCTTAGAGTGATCATTTAGAGAGGGAATTCTTACAGGTGATTTTTTCACATCTGGTCAATATTCCTAAAAATCGGATCAATCATTATCCGTGAACACTTTGTTATCATCCCTTCACAAATCCCTAAGCATCACTTCTCCAAAAAGTTTGAGTTTCTAGGAAAATTAGCTCAAAAACATTTTTATTATCCCTAACACACCTTGCCTCCTCAGTCACTTGTATTCATCACATGTTTCATGTTTTTTAGACAACGTTGACCAACACTTGTTGCTCCCTTATGCAAGTGCATTGATTCTAGAAATTCGTGAAAAAAAAAATTCTAAAACTTCCTCTTCTAGAAGCTTCCAAGGTAGTTTTAATCATTTACCATAGATAGAGAGCTCAAATCCTATCTTGGAGACCTCATCTCTTATCCCTTAAGCTCATCTTCCCCTCTTAAGTGTATCTCAAGCCTAGATTGGTAATTGGATAAGAATTCCCAAACTACCACAGGCCTATAAATTTACTACCTCCCATAAGGCTTGGGTTGGATTTTGGAGATTGATAGTGCCCTCATGCTGCTTCCTTGAACCTAAAGGAGTCATCATATTCATGCATTAGGGTTGATGTTGAGTTGTGATTTGTGACAAAGAATGACAAGTCAACTTGGGGAGACATTTACAAAGTTAACTACTATTTATGGTTCTAAACTCTCTCTTATATTTATCGATAGAAAGAGCATGTTGTTTTCCTATATGTGTTGTGTTATGTGTGCACTCATGTATTTCAATGCCATGTTGATTCATTGAATAGAGATTTTATATTATGCTACGTGGATGTTGTGGATCCTTTGCTTCTTTTAGTCATGTGTGTAGGTTATAATTATCACACTTGGAGCTAGAGTTGGAGCTTACAAGCAAGGAGTAAAGGGAGGCTTCCCACAAATTTAAGGTAGGATTCTTTCCCATACTCTAATTTCTCTAAGGAAAACTTCATGCTTTTTGTGTTATGTTGTTCTAAATTAGTCCACGAGATCTAGGGAATTCACCTATGTCCATAATCGTGAAAATTATGTATAAAAAATTGGTGACTCAACTGGGGAAAGATTCTTCCCTTAGTGGTTTCCTTGAACTTAACATATTTTCCACCTCTTCAAGTGACCCTGATTGACTCACTCAGACATTGATTGACCTTAGGAAAACACCTTCTTTGAGATTGTTTTAGTTTTTTGTATCATGTTTTGGCCGAATCCGTCTCAGTGCACCCCATGATCTGGAGATAGGAAGCTTCAATCCACTTCCTCCTTCATTGTACTTGCACAACAAAGCACTAGTGCCTGTTCTGCACCTTTGCTGATTCATGTAAGATGCAAAAAATTCCATTCATTTCCTTGCTCTCTTATTTGCTTTGATCCAACATGTTTTCCCTGTGTCTCTGAGTGTATCCCTGTCTCTCAAAGCCTTCATTATGTTTTATTTTGGTTTTATTAGCCTTTGATAAAAATTTCTTTGGATTTTTCTTTGTTCTTGCCAATTAGGTGTTTTGCAAACTTTTTACTTAATCATTGATTATTTAAATAAATTCATATTACAGTGATATTCTTGTGTGATTTATCTTATCAATGATCTAGTTGCATCTTATTTTTCATTGCACTTGAAGATTAAGAGGAAAGAAAAGAAAAAACCATCATGTTGCATGTTTTGCATTGCATTTAGGGTTTTGTGTGAAATGTGGAAATTGGAACAAGTGGTTTTGATATTTTTTTTATTAGGAAGTGTTGTTTGATGCATTATTTTCTTGCTACATTAATGTTTGAATCTCTTCCTTATCATAGCTATATTTTCATTGAAAAGGAAAGATTTATAATTATCATGCTAGATTGCATTTTAGGATATTCAAGTGAAACTCATGGTGAGCCTTTAAAACTAAAACTTAATTCAAGATAAAATCTAAAATTTACTGAATCAATATTAAGGAGCATTTGGAACATTAACACAAACATCTATAGGTCTATGTCATAGACGTGTTTTGACGTCTTTAAGTGTAGGAGTTGTCATTTTTTTCCAGTGTTGCATTATGAGGAAGATATCTCATTCCACGTACATAAGCATATCATGTTGCACTCCACGCATGAAAATTATATGGGAATGCTCTCATTGTATAGTTATGCATTAGACTCTACAGACTATGCTTCCACATACCTTCGGGTATATTTTGGAAGTCCCCACTAGGTTGCTATCTCGCCTTAGGTAACTAATTCATCCGCCTTTCACATTATGATACACCGAATAAATCATTCGGTGAGATTGCTTGCCCATACGTAAATCCTTGGTTCACCAAGGTGGTATATTGAAATTCGTAGTGACTTGGTAAACCATTTTGCCTAGTTACCCATTATTTATTTATTTTTTGTTGTTAATTTCTAAAATTTACTAAACCATTATGGAAGAACAACCCCAAAAACCTTGTTGTTTTCATAAGATGCAAATATTTCCTCCTTTACCCCCTGAGGTAACACCTGGACATCGTTAAAAGAACAAAAATTGACAAACTACCAGATCTGATACTTCATAAGTTACCCAATCTAGACCTACATCTGAAATTGACCAACCATAATCATCTCTTCCTATGAGTACTGAATGCGAGATTACTTCTCAATTGGCTGGTGAGTTTAACATAGTCGAAACAAAAGCACCTAAAAGTTTATTACCTAAGTCTATTCAACTTAATTTTCTTAACTCAGACACATTACAACCTGAAATAATACAAATTGAGGAACCTCAGTTAACTACACCTTCTACTTCATGCCCTTCCTCTTCTCTTCGTCTGTCTTTGACTCAACCATAGTCTGTATATCTTGGAACCAATGGTGAACAACTTCCACCTGGTATTTTTAGTATTAAGGAGATTACTCAACAAGAGTAGTCACCTTCTTCTCCTGTTCATTTAAGAGGGCCTCATTTCTATCAAGTCCCTCCTCCCCATACTTCGGTACAACCTCTTTTGTCTGGTTCTCCTCTTTTCAACTCACCCTTGAGTTTCCCTCGGTAATCCTCTTTGGGAAATTTAACCATGACTAAGTTCACTATGGTTTCTCATCCTGCATCTGCCACCATGGCTAAGACAACCAATGGTGCAACTACTTCTATGTTTGCAACATCACAAGAAACACATTTTTATGGTGACCCATCCATTCCACCTAGTCACCAATCCTTATCTGGCACCTTTTCTAGTGTAGCATTCAATCCATGGACTTCTCCCATGCCATCCTCTTATGGAATTCCATCTGGTAGTTCTTTGATGAATACCACATAGTCTGCTCTTACTCCTCCATCTCGACCTTCAGTGGAGCAACAATATGGTCTGTATGTTAGTGGATATGGACATTTAAAAAAATCCTCTCCACCTTGCACTGGGTAACCTCCTCCCAGAGGGAATTTGCCTCCATATTCCCCTTACCTTTCAATAGGGGGCAACCTGTTGCTAGAATGCATCCATCTACTGATCAAACACCGTGAGCTGGTGCTTTACCATATCTAAGTCCTCGATTTCCTGGAATGGTTTCCATCCCTTGGAATCCTACATTTCCCATACAACATGCCTATGTTGTGAATCAAATTCAAAATTCTCAACCTATTCCACCTGTATCTCAGATTCCTCCTTGCTAACCTATTGCTTAATATGTTCAAGCTTTATCTCAAGTAAGTCAACCTGTGTAAGATGCACCTCTAACTAAACTAATTCCACTGATATCTGAGACCTCTCAAGTCCCACTTACCTAACCTCTTCAAGGTGAATTACAACCTCCACCTCTTGGTCGGACCTTTCCTCAAATGAAAGTGAATTAACTTGTACATGGTATGGCATAGGCGTAAATTGGCCAACCTTATGTAGTTATGATGCAAAATCCCACATGGAAACTAAATAAAGGTATTCCTCAAATGCCTTACCAAGGTCAGAAAATTCAAATCCAACCATTTCAACCTTTTTAAGGTTATCTTAGAGTTGGGAAACAAGGTTATGTTTATCCAGACTATCAAAATCCTCCTTATCGAGGAGCGCAAATACCTGTCGCTCAAGCCATTCCATCTTACCCAGGATACCCTCCACCAGACTTTAATAGGTAGATGTCATTTGTAGAAACCCTTGAATTGTCAGATCTTACCTGACTTACAAATGATCCCATTTGTCACTCTCCTTGGTGGTCAGTCATTCCTACGAAATTGTTGAGCGATATCCCGAAGCTCAATGGAAATACTTGAGAAGGCCTGTCTATGCATGTTATGGCATATCATTTATGGTGTTCTTTGAACTATTTAATTGATGATTCAATCCATTAATGACTTTTCCAATGGAAACTTACTCGTACGATAGAAAAGTGGTACATTGAATTTCCACGAGCTTCGTTCAATAATTTCAGTTCCTTAGCAACCACATTCTTAACCCATTTTCAGCTACCCATTCATTATGAGACTGGAAAGGAATGTTTGAACAATTTCATACAATCTGATTCTATTCACATTTCTATTCATATTCATGAGTGGCATCGTTGTCGTCATTTGGTCAAGTGATCCAGATCTTTTAACTTCGAGGATGCATTCAAAATTGCATATATAAGAACATATTAACCAAGTAACTTAACACATGAAAAAGAAGTAGAAATCATAAAGCAACCATGAGATCAAAGGCACAAAAACGATTTGATGATGAAATTCACCCAATGTGGGCTACGTCTTCGGGCCCTGCTCAAAGTGGAGAGGCCTTCTTTGATTAAGTGGCGTCAAAGGAACCAGATACAAAAAACTTTACAAAAATGACCCTTATAACTCCAATTCAAATGATAGCTTGAAAATGAAGACCTCGGCTAGAGAAATGCACTGCACGGTTGGATTCCTGTTGCGAAAACGTGAAAAATCGACCATAAACTTGTCAAATTATGACACTGGAACCTCTGGCCCTTTAAAGGAATCATTTTAGCATCATGGAGATTCCCTCGCTCATGGTTCCACGATCTCTGGCCGCTTAAGGTTATGTGCCTGGAGCCCGCTCGCTTCTCTGTCGCTGGTCAAATGAGTAATTGAATGGTTTTTATATAAAGAAGAGGGAAAAGCCACCAACATGGGGTCCTTGGTCTATTGTTGGTGGTGGCGCATAGCTCAAAGGTGTTTCTAGGTTCGAATCTCTGTTGTGTCTATATACAGTTAATCGCTGGTTATATGCGACAACATTTGTTTTAACATATGGTATAATGCAGTTTTGACTATTAATAGAATGTGGTTCCACCGAGGTTGGGCGGGTTCACCGGGGGTGGCTCGCCCACCCTTTTTAAATATATTGTTATACATGCATTGTTGTTTAATGACCATTAGGCAGTGGCACGGGTGGTAGTCCGCCCCCCACAACAATATATTTTTTTTGTTCTTTTATAGAACCAATAGTTAAATTTTTATTTATTTATTTTTGTAGCCTTGTTAGTGACTGCCACTTGGCCAAGTTTGTCCAGAACTTTGACCAGCTATAACTTGAGCATATGAATTCAAATTTGAGTGTTGTTTGCACCATTGGAATCAGGGCGACGAGAACTATGATCTGGTCCTAGTTTCGCTTCCATATGAAGAATTTTATTTTTGAGCTATTTTCAAGGCCACTTCGATTTCTAGATCATCCTATATCATCCAAAAGATTTAACAGGTAGTTGGAAAGTAAGGTAATTACTCCCTCACTTTCTCCTTTTCAATCCATCAAGCCTTACTTGGATGAATGCTTTGAAGCCAATATGAATATACTCCACGTCTCTCTGTCGTGAAGTCTTAGTCTTCCTGTTGAGAATGATTTCCTCTGGTAGCTTGTCCAAGTATTCTGGTGCAAAATCGTCCACTATAAGAACATGACCAACCTCTTCGGTGTCCATGATCAACAGAGGCTCATAAAGCTT
Source organism: Pinus taeda (assembly GCA_000404065.3). Classification (NCBI taxonomy): domain Eukaryota; kingdom Viridiplantae; phylum Streptophyta; class Pinopsida; order Pinales; family Pinaceae; genus Pinus; species Pinus taeda. The sequence continues at coordinate 40,239 of APFE030672913.1, read as the reverse complement.
CAAGTTTTCAACGTTCACAACTGAGTAAATCTGCATGTATGTTGGAAAATCGAGACAAAAATCATTATCTCCAATCTTCTCCAATATGGTGAATGGGCCATATCAGATTGGTCGTAACTTCTTTCCTTCCCCTTTCATTATGTATTTGTTGATGTGGAACCACACTTTTTCTCCAACCTAGAATTGGTGATCGACTCGATTCTTGTCATGACAGGCTTTGTATTGAGCTTGACTCTTCTCCAACTGCTCCTGCACTGCTTGGTGAATCATCTGAATTTGCTTAATGAACTTCCCACTTTGTCCCTATCATCTTGCCTACTGGAATATTTATATTATTTTATCTTTATATAAAGTTGAAATAAAAATATATTACACATTGAAATATTTTTTTTATGAGGTAACAAAAAAATATTTTTTTTATTACTAATTATATATATTATATATATATATATAATATATATATATATATAGTATAGATATACCACACGTACATTACACACTAAATTAGTAAATACCACATGTCAACTATGCACAAAATGACTTCTACTTTATCTAGAATTGTAATATTTTTAAATGTCACATTTCCACTATATATTAAGTAATGAAAGAATTAAACATCTCCCTCATACTAAAAAATAGAAAGCAATTATAAAACATATTATAATTTTTTTACTTTCAATTATTTTCTCTCTCTATATGATATAAAATTAAGGGGGAAATCGGCAATGATTTTTTAATTTGCTAATATAAGTATTATTTTATTATTTTTAAATGTAATGTTACTATACATTTCTACATACTAAATTGTAGAACATCTCTCAAAATAATAATAAACTCTCTTTCCTTGAAAACAACCAACACAAGGAGGATCTGCCAAGCACTATGGAACTTGACAGGGACCAGGAGATGACCCCAAGCGAAGTGGGAATGGAGGATCATGAACTGCAGGATATCCTGGATAGGGAGCATCTTGATCTAGAAAAGTTCCTGGAGAAGGGACAAACCAAAGGAGTGGAGTCGCTACCTCAAGAGGAGTTTAACAAAGTGCAACAACTATTCCTCTGGAGAACTCAGGAAAAATGTGTGGGGGTTAAAAGAAATCATGATAGTCAGGACAACGGAGGGGTTAAAATGATGGAGGCAACATTGGGACAGGTTCCCAAGCACCTAGGCATAACAAGAGGGAGAAAGAAACAGAATGAGCTACTGATAAAATGTGGAAAACTCATTATCAACTTAGGTAAGATGAAATACCTTACAAGTTACTCATTTACAAATCTTTCTTAATGAAGCTTACAACATGGAACATTAGAGGTCTAGGAAGTAAGAGGAAACAGAGAAATCTTAGCAATAGAATGAAAAATGAAAAACCAGACATGGTATTTATACAAGAAACAAAATGTTCAATAGAAAAAATAAGAGAAATACATAGAAAATGGCTTATTAAGTATGATTATCTAGAAGTTGAAGCAAACAAAGCAACAGGGGGAATTCTCACACTTTGAAACCCTTTGAAACTTGAAATCCTAGATGTCGAAGCATCAAGGAACTATTTGTCAATAGTCATTCAACCTTTGGGGGACAAGGAAGTTTATTTGATAACAAATGTTTATGGTCCACAAAACCCTGATGATAAACTCAGGCTCCTAGCCTCACTAGAGGAGCTAAGAGAGAGACATCTGGGTATCCCCTGGATTCTAGGAGGGGACTTTAATATGATCAAATATCTATCGAAAAAAAAGGTGGGACTAGATCACTAGGCAGAGATTCCATAAATTTTCAAAATTTCATCAACAACATGAGGCTAGTAGATACAAAGACAAGTAATGGTATCTTCACCTGGAATAATAAGAGGGGAGGAGCAGCCCAAGTAGCCTCTAAACTTGACATATTCATTCTTTCAGAGGACCTTATCCTCATAGACCTCAACTTATCAGCTATGGTACTACCTTTTGGAGGCTCAGATCACTGGCCTATCCAACTTGAAGCATCCTTTATAGGAACTCCGAGAAACAGACCTTTCAGGTTTGAAAACATTTGGCTTACCCACCCAGACTTCATCAACAACATTGAAAAATGGTGGGCAAAAGATATGCATGTTAAGGGCACAAAGATGTTCCTTCTGCATAAGAGATTGAAACACATCAAACATAGGCTTAAAGATTGGAATAAGAATGAGTTTGGCAATATCTTCGAAGACAAAAAAGTAGTTGAACGGAAGTTACATGAAATCAACTAGATCCTCATCACAAATGGCTTCACCGAGGAGAGTAAGGGACAAGTGGACAATATTCAACGGAAATGGGAGGGCTTATGCAAGCAAGAGGAGATATTCTGGAAACAGAAATCAAGGGTACAATGGTTAAAGAAGGAGAAAGGAATACAATGTTTTTTCACAAATCCACCATGGACATAGGTCTCAAAACAGGATTACAAAAATCAAAGATATTCAGGGAAAACAACTCAATACACACCAAGAAATAGAGGCTTCTCTGTTCCAACATTTCCAAGGCATAGCAGAGGAGCCTCTCATAGACAGATCACAATTTATCAATGACTTCCCAAATCACATTCCCAAGCTAGTGACAAGAGAATACAATTATAATCTTAACAGGCCAGTGAACGAAGAGGAGGTTAGAAAAGTCATTAAAGAAATGCAAAATGGGAAAGCTCCAGGTCCGAATGGCTTCAACGTGGATTTCTTCAAACCCTGTTGGGATATAGTCAAACAAGATATCCTCGATGTGGTGGAGGACTTAAGGAAAAACAAAACTATTATGAAGGCACTCAATACCTCTTTCATATCCTTGATTCCAAAGCAGGATAATGCCATGACACCAAATAGATTTAGACCCATATCATTATGCAATGTGGTGTACAAAATTATTTCCAAAATAATCGAAAACAGGCTTAAGCCCCTTCTTCCAACTCTAGCATCTGAGGAGCAAACTGGATATGTGGAAGGCAGGAAAATTCTTAATAATATCATTCAATCTCATGAGGTGGTTCACTCTCTTAAGATCAATAAGCAAGTAGGTATGATCATACAACTTGACCTAGAGAAGGCTTATAATAAGCTAAGTTGGGCATACATCAGGGAAGTACTAATAGCATTTGGCTTTGACCATAACTGGATAAGATGGGTAATGGCCCTTGTGACCACCTCAAGCTTTTCAATCCTGCTTAATGGCTCACCATCTAGAACCTTTAAGCCTTCAAGAGGACTCAGACAAGAAGATATGCTTTCACCCTTCCTCTTTATTCTCATGATGGAAGGGCTAGGCAATGCGATCAAATATGCTAAAGTCGAAGGCAAAATCCAGGGTCTTAAACTCACTCTAAATGGGGATGCCTTGACCCATCAACAATTTGTGGACAACACCATGCTGCAGGGTATACTAACTGTCAAGGAAGCTCATGCATTCAAAACAATCTTGAATGACTTTCTATGGCTGCGGGCACGGAGGTAAGCCTTACCAAATCGAAGATTTTCTATTTTAATATTGATATTTGGGAGTACTGCTAATAGACAAACCTCTGAGAAAGGCAGTGTGGGAGCCTATTACTAATAAACTCTAGGACAAAGTTCAGAAATGTACAAATAGGTTTCTGAATTTAGCAGGTCAGCTAGTGCTCACAAAAGCTATCCTTCAAATTATCCCCATCTTCATGTTTTCAGCCCTTCCAGCTCCAAAGGGAGTTGTGAAACACATTAGAAATATCCAAAGAGATTTCTTTGGGGCAAAGGGGAAGAGAAAAAGAAATGGGCTTTGGTAGCCTGGGAAAAGATCTATAAACCTAAGAAACATGGAGGTTTGGGACTTGATGACCCTAAAACCCTAAACACAGTTTTGGGGGAAAAACTATGATGGAGATGGCTAAAAGAATCGATTTCCCCTTGGGCCAAAGTATGGAAATAGAAATATGCAAACAATTGGCAAGAAAAGGATTACATTAGAATGTCTGGGATCATCAAAGGCTCACACATTTGGAACAAATCTTGGGAGAACAGAGCCATTGTTCAGAAACACAGTTTCTGGGAAATCAGAGATGGAAACCTTGCTTGGTTTTGGGAAGATAATTGGCAACAAGAACCTAAACTGGTAAAAGAAGAATTTGTCGATCTCAAGAATGATACTGATGACAAAGGGTTACTCAGGGTAAATGATTTCTAGGAGCAGGATAGAAGCAATAGAAAATGGAGAATATGGAAGAACCTGGAATATAGTGATGAATCCCCAAAAGCCCAGGCAGAAGCCATTACAACCATCTTGGAACAGAGAAATATTCTGACATCAACATCTTCAGACCAACTCAGATGGGGTAAAAATAATGAAGGTAACTTTAACCTCAAAGAGGCCAAGCGAATAGCCCTTAGGCTTGACTTCCCAAACCCTGATAAAGTATGGAAGGACCTATGGCAGAACCAAAACTGGATGAAAATAAAATTGTTCATATGGTTAGTGCAACATAAAAAAATTCTGACTTGGGAAAACCTCAGGAAAAGAGGGGTAGCTGGTCCATCTAAATTCTTGCTATGTGAATTACAAGAAGAAACTATGGAACACCTACTCAACCTATGCCCATTCACCTCCACCTTATGGAATTGGGTGGCTTTAATCTTCAGACAAACAGATAGGGACATTAGCAGCATCACCAGTACTTTGAGGAATTGGTGGAAAAATTTCTCTGAGAATGACATAATCAACAAAGCTTGGGCTTTGATTCCAGGCTTTCTGATTTGGGATGTCTGGAAAGAACGCAACAATAGAATCTTCAAGAATAGGATTAGTTCACCCCAGAGCATCATGGCTCAGATTATAAGGCAGATCAGAGAGACTACGAGGAGCCTCATTAAAAACCTCTATGAGCACCAACCTCAAGATCAGGAAGTGCAGATACTTCTTTAGTTAGGACTAAAGGGGCTTTTCCCCCAGGGTATAAGCAAGTCTGTAAGTCATATAACAGTTAATAAGGACTTCTGGCAACCTCCCCTAATGGTTTTATGAAATGCAACATAGATGGAGCCTTAAAAGGAAAACCTGGTATGGTTGGTTATGGAGGAATTATAAGGGATGAAAATGGATTCATTAAAACCATCTTTTACTATCATTTGGGGATGGCCACTAATAATATGGCAGAGCTCATGGCCCTTGAGCAATGCCTAGAAATATTGAGGGAATCAAATTTACAAAACACCATAATTGAAGCTGATTCTGAGTTGATAATTAATTTGGTCAAGAAAATTTGCAATGGCTTAGCACCAAACAGAGTGTCGATACATTGGCAGTTACTACTAGTCTATCAACGCATACATTCCCACCTACAAACCATGAGAACCCTTAGTTTTTTTCATGTACGCCAAACAACCAACAGATTAGCGAACATATTGGCAAATGAAGGAGTACTTTGCTCCAAGAGCTACATGAAATATGAATTGACAAGGATTCCCCATGGACAGCTGAGGGAAGAGTGTTATAGACAAGCGCACTTAGACTGGGAGTTCTATCAGAGCAGAGGAAACAAACTAGATGAAGAATGATAGAAACAGAGGAATTTTTGTCTACAAGAGGAAGTAGCACTTGGTAAAATGTGAGAAAGATATACCCAGAACTCCTAGTGTCTATACTACTAAAGTAGGCCTTTGGTTTCTGGGTAGGAAAATGCACCCGAAACTACATAAACCTAGGGTTCTGGGCGGGAAAACTTATACGGGACAAGCCTTCACATTGACCCAAATCATATATAGGACAAGACTTCGTAGGTTAAAATGTTGACAGGTCGGCAAAATCAATGTAATCATATGTATTTCGCGTAGCAAATAGTGAGAAGGTTAATAGCCCATACGGACCTGAAAATTGTTTAGACTCTATCTTGATAAGGCTTCGAGTCTGCAATAGTAGTTAAGTTCCGTGCTAGTTGCACATGCCTTTCGGAATCGCATGCATCACATGGATTTCGGGTAGATAAAATGCTCGTGAGTTATCTCCCTAGGCGGACCCGAAATGATTATAGAGTCAGTTCAGACGTCTTTTCAGGTCTGATTAGAAGGATAAAGGGTGAGCATGAAGGGTTCTTGAAATAGCCTCTCGACCATCAGATCTTTGGCGACAGATCGCATGGTTGACGGAGGTTTGTTATGTTTTGTGTGCCCTTGGCCCAGTTTTCGAGACTTTGGCTCGATAATTATGGTGTTGTGGGGCCTGATTCTTATGTGGGCCAGAGAGCCTTGGGTTGTATTGTATATTATGTAACTTTTTTATATAGTGGAATAGAAGGACCGACACTTGCTTAAGAAAAAAAAATAATAACCTCTCTTCCTCACTTACTTCTATATAAATATTTAACATTACTCAATTGAAATAGATTACCTTTGTTGTGTTAAAATTACATCTTAAGTAACACCATTGAAATTATCATGATAATTTTACTTAAACACAAAAAACAATCATTAGCTTTAGAACTGACCATTAAAGAGCTTTGTCAACCCAACACTAGGTTATTGCAACACTTCAAAAAGATTCTTATCACACTTGATTCATAATTCAAACTCTCAAAATTGAGTAGTAAGGTCTCCTCACTCAACCTTCACCAATGGGCACCAAGGATGAAATTGGAGAAAGAAAAGTCCTGTGTGTGACCGTCCCAACCTTTCATGCACAATCATATATATTTTGTTCAGTAGTTATGATGCAAGGTGTTTTCTGATGTCTCTTTATATTTTTGCAAATTTTTGTATATTGTTGTATTAAAACTACCAATATATATTTATATTGCAAATACATTGATAGCCTTCTAATTCACACTAATATATATTTCCTAATTCTTATTGGAAAAAACATGGTAAGATAACCGTTTCGAGAAGGAAACCTCGGGGTTTAGACAGGAAACTGTTGGAAGTTTGACAACAAATTATGTAAATATGAGTAATAATTGTATTAGTTACTACTAGTTAGTTTTATATCGAAACAACATTTATGTAATGGAGGAGGCTTGTATAAAACTAGTGAATGCCCGAGAAATGTAAGTGTGGATAATCATTGTTGAATTAATAGAGATTCCAATCCCTTGCCTCGTAGATGTTTCCTTGACACCTTGTCAAGGTTTTACCACATAAATCCTGTGTTTTTATTTGTGTGTTTGGTTTCAATTTTCAAGTTAGTTATGAATCTTTCTTGGTCTATGTGTAACTAAATCTTTGTTTCTTTCCTCATTTCCCCAATTATCACAACAATTGGTATCATAGCGTTAGTTGAGTTTTTGGAAGAGCTGAGAGCTGTGAACGATGGGGTTGTAAGTGCTCTGCGTGACGAGGAGGATTCTGGAACGGGAGGCCAGTGTCCACCTCCGTGAGTAGAGTGTCCATCTGTGTGTGTGAAGGAGGCCTTGTATTGTTGTTGCCTATTACGTGCTGCCAGAGCAGCCTGCCGCAGTTGTGAAGGCTCTGCGTGTGCATGAAGGAGCGCAGTTGCCAAACCCACTGTGAAGGTATTGATGTCTCTTGCAGAGTAAGGAGGACCGCGAAAACGCTGCATGTATTGTTGTCCATCTGTGTGAGGAGGTCAAAATCCATACGCTGCTATGCAACCAGTTGGAAAGGGTTTCAGCCTGCGTGAAGGAGCAGGAGATGCTTGGTATATGCTGTCCAAGGCATGAAGATCTGTGTGAGATATTCTCTGCTTGAGACCCTGTATTGTCTGGTTGCATGAAGAGGAAGAGACCTCTGCGATTTGTATGAAGCCTTTGCTGCATGATGCCAGTTGTCCATTCTGCATGAAGCCTCTATAGAGCTACGTGGGCTGCAAGTGTAGGAGTGACCTATCTGTGTGCAGAGCCAGAGCCGCGTGAAGAGGGTGTTGGGGGTGTTGGATTTTTTGCTACCTGAACCCCATCAAGTTGTTGTTGCCTGTTGAACCCAGGTATTTATCAAAGTTTCCAAAACTTTTTTATATTCAACAGAAATCTTTTTTGAAACAAAAATAGTAGAATGAAATCAAAATCAACTTTTTTTTAAGGGGTGGATGTTATACAAATATTGGAGGAAAGAACTTCAAGAAAATAAAATAAGAAAATATTGGAGGAAAGAACTTCAAGAAAATAAAATCTTTGTTTGTTTTCACGAAAACAAAGGGTTTGAAATAAAAGAAAGGGTTTCTTTGTTTGTTTTCACAAAAAAACAAAGGGGTTTGCAAGAAAGAAAGGGTTTGCAATTTATTTATTTTTTTGTAAGATTATTTTTTGGAAAAACAATATAAACCCTAGTTGAAAGGTTGAAACCCTAGGAGAAGAACAAAATGGCCAAGATGTCGAATGCAAAATTCGAGGTGGAGAAATTCACCGGAAAGAACAATTTTTCTCTTTGGAAATTGAAGGTTAGGGATATACTTGTGCAACAAGGGTTGCACAAGGCATTGGATTGGGCAACTAGAAACCTGCAACCATGACTAATTCGGACTAGGAGGACTTGGATGCCTGAGCTCTTAGTACCATTAGGTTATTCCTAGCGGATGAGGTTCTCTTCAACATTGTTGAAGAGAGTACAACTTCAGGTTTATGGGAAAAACTGGAAAATCTCTATATGACAAAGTCGTTAACCAATAGAATTTATTTGAAAAGACAGTTGTACAGTCTTCGAATGAAAGAGGGTTCGAAAGTTGCAAAACATTTGAATGTTTTTAATACACTTTTATGTCAATTAACAGATATGGAAGTTAAAATTCAGGAAGAAGATAAAGCCATAACCTTGTTGTGTTATTTTCTTGAATCATGGGATCACTTCGTAACTTCAATCAACTTGAGCACTGTTGATTCTTTGAAGTTTGAATCAGTTGTGGGAGCTATCTTGTTTGAAGAAGTACGAAGGAAATCCAGTATTGAAACAGCTGCATCAGAAGCCATGGTAGCTAGAGGATGCTCAAAGGAAAGAGGAGAAAAACCAAGGGGGTCTTCCAGATCTAAATCGAAGGGAAAGAAGTGTAAGGCAAAATGTTGGCACTGCAATAAAATTGGACACTTGAATAAAGATTGTTGGAAACGAAAAGAATCTGATAACCTGAAGAAGGAAGCGAATCAGGTCGATTCAGGTATGATAGACGAAGTTTTATCTACTAAATAATTATGTATGATAGATGAAACTTCACCTGAATGTAATGTCTCTTAAGGTTTAGAAAGATGGTTGTTAGATTCTAGTGCTTCTCATCACGTGTCCACACAGAAATTGGTTTACTTCGTAGGAAAATGTAAATGGTAGTTCTATGTTTATGGGTAATAATGCGTCATGTCATACTGTCGGGATGGGGAATATCAGGATTAAGATGTATGATAACACAATTAGAACGTTAACTAGTGTTAGAAATGTACCTGATTTGAAGAAAAATTTGATTTCTTTGGGAGTGTTGGATTCAGATGGTTATAAGTTTACAGGTCAGGATGGCGTCTTGAAAGTCTTTAAAGGAGCCCTAGTGGTTATGAAATCAGAAAAGGTCGGAAATATTTACAGGTTAAAAGGAAGTACTCAAGTCAGTGAAGCAGCGGTTGCGTCAGAAAAGGAAGAAGCAGGTACTCGTCTATGGCATCAACGATTAGGTCATATGAGCGAGAAAGGTCTTCAGATACTGATGAAATGTAAATCTCTTCCTAATATGAAATCCTTGAAGTTAGATTTTTGTAAACATTTTGTGTATGGAAAATAGTGTAAACAAAGATTTAAAGTTGGAAATCATAATAGTAAAGATATTTTAGACTATATTCATTCTAATCTATGGGGACCATCCCCTCTTGTATCATATGGAGGTGCTCTATTTTTTTTAACATTTATTGATGATTTCTCTCGTAAAGTTTGGGTCTTTATGGTAAAAAGGAAAGCTGATGTATTCAATGTCTTTAAACAAATTAAAGCAATGGTAGAGAAAAGAACAAGCAAATCTATTAAATGTTTAAGAACTGACAATGGTGGTGAGTTCACTTCAATTGAATTTGAACAATACTGTAAGGATGAGGGAATTATTAGACACAAAACTATTGTTTATACTACTCAGCAAAATGGTGTTGCTGAGCGTATGAATTAGACTCTTATGGAAAGAGCCAGAAGCATGATCAACAATGCTAACTTGCAAAAGGAGTTGTGGGCAAAAGCAGTATCTACTGCTTGTTATTTAGTTAAACAAATCACCTTCAGTAGCAACTAATTGTAAAATTCCTGAGGAAGTTTGGATAGGTCAGTCTTATGATTATTCACATTTGAGGATATTTGGTTGTGATGCTTATTTTCTTATTCCTAAAAATCAGCGTTCAAAATTAGATCCAAATCGAAATGTTATGTCTTTGCTAGGTATGATTATGCAGTGAAAGGATACAGATTGTGGGATCCTACATTGCAAAAGATAGTCATTAGTAGAGATGTAACATTTGATGAATCTTTTCTTTTAAAATCAAATGTTGAAAGAATTGAACAGGAACAGATATCGCCAAATCAACAAGTTCAGTTGGAGGCTAGACCTTTCGGTGACAGTCAAAAGGAAGGAGAGACTTCTGGAGAAAAAGGTGTTGAAGACACAAAGGAAGGCATTGAAGCTTTTAAACCAGTTGAAGTTTTTGAACCAATTCAACAACCAATCGCTCTAAGAAGGTCTACAAGGGAAAGAAAAACTCCCAAAAGGTATGAAGATTCTACTTCATCTTTTGCTTTGATTACTGAAGATGGGGAACCTTCTTGTTATTAGGAAGCAGTAGATAAATACAGATATTGAAAAATGGAAAATGGATATGGAAGAAGAAATGGATTCCTTAGCCAAGAACAATACCTGGGATCTTGTAGAGCTTCTTGAAGTGAGAAGTGTTGTTGGATGAAAGTGGGTCTTCAAACTGAAACAAAAAGTTGATGGAAGTATCGAAAGGTATAAGGCGAGACTAGTAGGAAAAGGGTATCCTCAGGTTGAAGATATAAACTTTCATGAGATTTTTTTCTCCAGTTGTAAAACTTGTTTCTATTCATACTATGTTGGCACTAACTGCGTTATCTAATCTTGAGTTAGAACAATTAGATGTAAAAACAACTTTTCTAGATGGTGATTTGAATGAAGAAATATATATGGAACAACAAGAAGATTTTGTACAAGGTCGCAGTAGAAGATTAGTTTGCAAGCTCAGGAAATCATGGTATGGTCTGAGGAAGTCTCCCAAACAATGGACAAGAAGTTTGATTCCTTCATGGTGAGCCAGAACTTTATAAGAAGTGAGTATGATCGTTGTGTATACTTCAAAAGTTTCAATGGTATATTCATTATCTTAACTTTGTATGTCGACGATATGCTTATTGCAAACAAGACCATGGAAGAGATCAACAGGTTAAAGGCTCAGCTCTCTAGGACGTTTGATATGAAGGGTCTTGGAGCAACAAAACATATCTTGGGCATGGAGATACACAGAGACAGGAAAAATGGTAAGCTTTGGTTATCACAGCAGAAGTATGTGGAGAAAGTACTTGAAAATTTCTCTATGAACAATGTGAAACCTGTTAATGTTCCACTAGCTTCCCATTTTAAGCTTTCTTCGGTTTTGAGTCCTAGCACTGCTGAAAAAACGCAGTATATGTCTCATGTACCATATGCAAATGTTGTAGGCAACTTAATGTATGCGATGGTAACTAGAAGATCTGACATTTCATGTGCAGTTGGAGTTGTCAACAGGTTCATGGCAAATCCAGGTGAAGAACATTGGCGAGTGGTGAAATGGGTGCTTCAATATCTAAGAGGCATAAGTGACCATTGCATCATCTTTAGTGGTAGTGAAAGATCGGTCTGTGGATATGTATATGTTGATTATGCAGGTGATTTGGACAAAAGAAGATCCACTATAGGTTATGTCTTTAGTCTTGCAGGTGGAGCAATTAGTTGGATGTGAAAGATTCAAGAAACAGTTGCATTATCCACTACCGAAGCAGAATGTATAACTGCTTCAGATGCCAGTAAAGAAGCAATCTGGTTAAATGGTTTGCTTGATGAGATTGGAAGGATGCAGGAGAAAGTGATTGTACTTTGTGACAGTCAAAGCGTTATTCACTTGGCTACAAATCTTGCTTATCATAGTAGAACCAAGCACATTGATGTAAGGTATCATTTTCTGAGACACATGATCGATGGCAGAAAAGTAGCTCTTCGAAAGGTCCATACGCGAGAGAATTGTGCAGACATATTCACAAACCCAGTTACAGTAGAGAAGTTGCGATGGTGTTTAGCTTCTCTTGGTTTGCAAAAAAGATGATGAATGGGCATGGGCAAGGGATTAAGAAAATTGTTGTCAAGGTGGAGTTTGTTGGAAGTTTGAGAACAAATTATGTAAATATGAGTAATAATTGTATTAGTTACTACTAGTTAGTCTTATACATAAACAACAATTATGTAACGGAGGAGGCATGTATAAAACTAGTGAATGCCCGAGAAATGTAAGTGTGGAGAATCATTGTTGAATTAATAGAGATTCCAATCCCTTGCCTTGTGGATGTTTCCTTGACACCTTGTCAAGGTTTTACCACGTAAATCCTGTGTTTTTATTTGTGTGTTTGGTTTCAGTTTTCAAGTCAGTTATGAATCTTTCTTGGTCTATGTGTAACTAAATCTTTGTTTCTTTCCTCATTTCCCCAATTATCACAACAGAAACTTGGGCACTAGAGGAACATAAGCCCGTAATTTGTGGTGACCATGCTGTGTAGAGGAGGGACCTACTAAAAACAAATGCTCATTTATTATCTCAATATGGTATTCTATATGAAAAGGAAACCCATATTGCTTTGGCAAGGTAGTCATTCTTTCTCTTTTTTTTCCTGTGGATATTTTAACAAGATTTTATTTTTTATTTATTTATTATTATTATTTATTATTTATTTATTTTATTATTATTTTATTCTTATTTTTTATTTATATTTTTTCTTTTTCTTTTTTTTGGTATTGTTTTTCTGTATTGGAGAGCACTTATTCTATGTTCTTGTTCAAGCTTGGGTGCTGGTAGGAAACATTTTCCATGTTCTTGTCTTTTTCGGAGCTTGGGAGCTCTAGGAAACGTTTGAAAATTGTGGGGAGTTTCAATGAGTATTTTGGAGCATTTCAAAAGCTTCACTACAATTGATTTTGGTACGTATTTTGAACAGATATTCACTTTTTGAGTACTTTTGAGTACCTATTTTGACCGGAAAAGTTACTATTTATTTATTTTCTAAGTGATACATGGGCTAGACTGCTCTGTAAAGCTATAGAGACCTAGGGATGTAGCAAAGATTTCAACAAAATATGGACAATTGCATTTCTTGCTAATTTCTATTGCAAATCTTGAAGTTCAACAATTGCAAATAAGTCTACTTTCTTGAAGCTTATTTTAAGATTTAAGGATAAGACTCAACAAATCACAGTGATGGTCAAAAAGAGAAAGAGTAGCGTGTTAGTCGGTTTCATTTTATAAATTTCCAAACTTGAATTTAGAAGTTAAATATAATATAAAGTTGCATGAAATCACATAATAATCAAGTAGTTCCTCATGTTTCTTTGCTAATAAGAAATTTCACTGATAAATTATTAATAGATTAATATTTTCAATTTTTTTTAACAATATTTCAAAATTCAATCTTTTACAGATTTCATTACAAAATAGAATCTGCATCATAAATTTTTATCAATAAATTTTAAATAAAATAAATAATATTTATTTTTACTTTTAATATATTTATATTTTTCCTCAACTTAATATACCCTGGAATTTAGACAAAGTTCCCATCCCTCAGAAACTCGTGCATCTGGATTCTCTTCACACCAAAGAGGTGTCCGAGTCCTTTGTTGCTTTTCACGTAACTTCAGCGATCTTATAGGTTCATATAAATTTATTCCGAGTAAGATCATTTAAGAAAGTGAGTTAGAAATTTAAAAGAAAAACCTTTGACAAAAATTAAAAGTAAGATGAAAATATAAAAAACATAAAATAAAAAATTAATTAATAGAAAGTTTAAAGAAAACAAAATTGAAGGATAATTACACTTCTAACTAAATTCCTTTAATCAATGAAATATCGGCGGCATATTGAGAAGTTACAAATTCTAGAACTTAATAATGCATTTGCTCTAAATTCCAATTGACCAAAGAAATTTGGGTGTCATATTTACAAGTATGAACTCGAAAACTATGCATCATGCTGGAACATATCGCTACTTGTGATAAGAGATACGACCCTTTCTGAATGGGCTCCACTGACTATTTTTTCGACACAGAACAAATAAATAAACATTCTTCCTTATATAATCACGTGTCTCTATATTATAGACCTGACAGCATTATACGTGTCAGGTACAAAATATAAATATAAATCACCACTTTTTAAAATTTGTTGATTTAAAATATAAAATATGACACTAAAAAATCTCACTTTAAAGTCCATTGATAAATACAAACCAAATTTTCATTCTTTGAAATTCTTTTAACCATCAAAACCACTAAATTAGAGTGGTGGGTGTATTTTTTCTATATGTGAAACCAAAATCTAATTAATAGTGGTGGGTGTATATTTTTATATGCTCATAGTTTTAATTGATGTCTTAGGTGATAAGTTTTTTTAAGGCTTCCCTGTTGAAAATATTTACTTGAAATTATTGATAAGATTTCCCAAAGTTTTTATAAATTTGAGTTGGGGTTTGTGAGGTCTTAACCAGTATTTCTTATTGAGATAAGTGGATTTTTGTGAAGTCTCAATATAAATAAAGGCAAGGGAAATTTGAGTTGGGGTTTGTGAGGTCTTAACCAGTATTTCTTATTGAGATAAGTGGATTTTTGTGAAGTCTCAATATAAATAAAGGCAAGGGTAAGGGTAAAGTGTTAGTAGTAAAATAGGGATTAAGAATGAGATTGTTATTAAATATAAAAATGGTTGTTAAATTATTTTGAGTTGGTTAATTATAATTAAAAATTAAATATGGATGAAACTATATAAATTAATTATGTTTTTTTTTCCTAAATTTTTATATTGATAAAGTTTTGTTGTTAGATAAAATTTGATTTACTTAAATGATTAAGGTTATTAATACTCAATAGGTAATTACATGTGGTTAAAGTTTTTAAAAAGGATTTTTTTTATTAGGGTATTCTAAAGTAAATCATGATATGTATGGTTTATGTGTGTTATTGTTATGTGATTATTATTAATTATTTATTTTATATTATTTTTTTAATATTAACAATTGGTATCGCAACAAAGGTACTAGATTAGTTAATTGAAAAGTTTTTAGAAGTTCTACAAAATAAATTAGAGTTATCATATAAAAGAGATTTGTTGTTAGCTATAGGTTGCAATAGATCTATTCTAGACATTGTTGTGTGTCAAGGTGGAGGCCACGTTGTCCAAGCAACCACAAAAAGCTAGTAATCTATATCTAAGGAGTGGAAAGGTTCTTGGTAGTCAACCATGATGCCTCGAATGTTGCTAGAACGAACCATCCATTTACTAATTTTTTTGGAACCATGAGTAATGAAAAATGTTTCCTTGTGCATAAACGATAATGTTTTTACCTTTAGGTTCATTTCAAAATAAGTGTGAATTAGGTAAGTAAGAGCTCTCACTATTTTGGATTCATCAGTAATATTTATATACAACTAGTGGATCTCATCTATTTTGTTAAGATCTCATCTATTTTGTTAAGAGATGAATGATGATGAAATTTATTGATCTCATCTATTTTGTTAAGAGGATGAATGATGGTGAAATTTATTTCCTTAAATTGCATCAACGATATACGTTGATATATTCATCATTTCAAAATAAGTGTGAATTAGGTACCTAAGAGCTTTCACCGTATTGGATTCATTGGTAATATTTATATACCAACAAGTAGATCTCATCTATTATGTTAAGAGGATGAATGATGATGAAATTTATTTCTTTAAATTGCATTAAATTTATTTCTTGAAATTTAAATTTTACCAATAATATACGTTGATATATTCATCATAGTGTTAATGTAGATTTGATATATAAATTATTTTTAACTAGTTACATAGATATTATCCCTCAAGTGTTGCTTCATTGTCTATGAACATCCATAGCCTTGATGGAGTCATGATAAAATCATAGAACTTCCTCCCCTCCTATTAAGCATACATAGCCTTGATGGAGTCATTATGACATCATAGAAATTGCTCTACTCCTATTAAGCATCCATAGCCTTCATGGAGTCATGATGACATCATAGAATTTTCTCCCCTCCTATTAAGCATCCATAGCCTTCATGAAAGCATAATGACATCATAGAACTTGCTCCCCTCCTATTAAGCATCAGATATATTTGCATGTTCCCTAGTTTGATTGTGCTTTATTTCTCAACTCTTTCTTGTTAATTTAATATATATTTAAATATAACCGATGGGAAGTGATGACCCTATTTTTTCTTTTATTTTTTATTTTGTTAGGGGATGACTGTCAGCGATTGAGATTTCCTATAGCTTACTATAATTGGCTAATGAAATAATCTTTATTGATTTTTGGTCCTCAAACTTTAACATTTCACTCTTCTTGCGAGTAGTTGTTACGTGTATGGGTGAATCTCCTATTAGATGAGACTTAATCACCAACCAATATGTAAGAACAACCAATTAGTAGCCATTCTACCAGCTCATGGTTCAATTGTCAATCCTTAATTTATCTTCAATCAAACCCTTCAATGTATATGCCAATTAATTTAAGCATGCTTAAATGTGTATAGTGATATTAAAGTGAGATAATATGACAGGTAAACATATATAAAATTGACCACAATGGATAAGTTTAAAACAAATAAATTGAAAATACAAATTGCCTTACAAAAAAAATTGTGAAAGAAAATTATTTACCAAAAAAGAGAAATTGTGAAACAAAATTTTACATCCACATTCATAAACAAAAATGAAATGCAAATCCAAAAACATCATTATAAACCAAAAATAAAACTTAGCACAAAACCAAAATACAAATTAAAAAATAAAATCTTTAATAAACTATTAATAAAAAATAAACAACCCGAAAATAAAATCTTACAATTACATTTTCTTTACAATTAAATTCATATAACAACAAATACTCATACACTCTCTTAAACCAAAACCCCTCCAAAAAAAAATTAATTAACTAAACAAAACTTAAACCACGATATTAAAAATTTTACAAATAATCAATTTATTATAGTTTATTTTTTAAATTAATAATGAAATTAAATTAATTATTATTTTATATAATTAAATTTTATTAATATTTTTAAAAAATTATAATAATTTGGATTGGTTAATTATAATTTGGAAAAGCATCAAAATTTTATGTATAATTATTTTTAATTATAAAAAATAATTAATTATTAATTTAATTTAAATTTTATTAATATTTTAAAAATTTAATAATTTGGATTGTTAATTTATAATTTTGGAATTAATAAAAAGCGAGGTTAAATCCACTCCAAAACCAACACTTCTAATGTAAATAGTATTGAAAAATATCCCATTCAAAATTAAAAAAGATCGTAGAAATAAAAGTCAAAAGTAAAATGTAGTGTATAGGGAATGAAATGAGAAGTCGTTCGTACATGCGTCAGCTACAATCGTATGACTTTACGTTAACCATTACAACAAGTGACTAGCTGTGTTCCCACTTGCATTACCTGCGTATGGTGAGAGGCTATGCTTATGGCACTTCTCGTTTTTAATTTATTCTCGTTTTGTCCATTCAGCAATGTGCAGTCATAAAAAATGCAGAGCAGTGATGGAGGAGGTCACGAGATCGAACCTGAAGCTGTCAATGCCCTCACAGAACCGTATTGAAGGAACAAGCGTGGCAATTAATTATTAGTAAATATAATTTTCATCGGTTGAATTTTACTATTATTTCTTTATAAATAGTTGAAAAGAGGGAATTAACGCCACCCAAATCTGACATTCAACCCTACTAAAAGCGATATTACAGACCACAGATTAGAATGGACAGCCACTGCTTCCAGGTTTAGGATTTTTGTTTTTCGGATATATGATTCTTAAAAAAATTAAATTTTAGTATGTTTTTTCTTTTTCCTATACATTGGCTTAATACACTGTTAAGGTATGGGCATGTCAAAATTTTGTAAGTTTTGATTTCTATACTCAGTCTCCAAGAACTATTTCTGTTATACAGGTTGTTTATGGACAATTACAGTTTGTCAACTATAAGGAATGTGCCATATACTATCAGTTATATACCTTTGCAATATATCCAAGATAATGTATATGTATATTCCTCCAAATGAATACAATATATATAGTTTTTTTTCATGCTGAAAAAAAAGACCACTGATAATTATTGAATAATTGGGTATTGGATCTCAACAATATGAATTTTTTTTTTTTTTTTTTTTTTTTTTTTTGGGAAAATGCTAAACTATTTATATTAAGAAAAGAAAAAGATATGTACAAGAGGTCGAAACCTCTGAGAGCGCGTGAACAGCTCTCTAACAAGTTTTCCAGACCACAATTGGTGTTTACAGGCCTTGACACAGTGCCTGTACTCAAAAATACATTTCTAGTCTACTGAATTGGACATGATGACTTGGAATTAACAAAATGCAAGAACAGAAGCTGACAAGACAAAAATAGAATCTGACTAGACAAACCAGAAGCTGACTAGACAAAACCATGATGCCTGAAAGGAGAGGGAAGCTGGAGAGAGGACACACGTCCAGCATCCGAACAGGTGGCGCAGGCTGAGCGTAGGTGGCAAAGGACACGCGTCCATGAACCAATAGCAGGCTGAGCGTAGGTGGCATGCAGGACGCTACGTGGGCAGATACCAAAACACTCGTAACCAAAAGAGCAAGGCCGAGCTGACCACAGGTGGTCATCGAAACAGAACCAAAACACCAAAAAAACACAGGAGAAGAACCTTACTCCTTCCCCGCTTCGGCAACCACTTTATCTTCATTTTCCTTCTGCTTGGCAGCTTGCTGCTCGGCTTCCCATTCCGCTTCCTCTCTTGCAGGATCAGGCACAAATTCGATTTCCATGCCACACGGAATATCCTCTAGTCTCAGAAAGCCTGGAGGGAGAATGGGATACAGCCGACCTCCAGAGAAACGCCCAGGCTTCTTGTCTTCCTCAGGTATCTTCTTAGCTGCCGAACTGGTGATTTCCATATCTATAAGGCTACAGATTTCCCTAAGGGTTTCATTCTGCTCCTTGGACTCAAAGCCTGCGCTATCCTCTTCGAGCTTGCTCTGAGAGGAGGGTTGGTAGGTGCTTTCCTCCTGGCTGCCACTCTGAGAGGAATTGTTGGAGCTTAACTCCTGCTCCTCAGAAATACCCTTACCCTTACCCTCTGCTTCGTCTTCCTCCGCAAACACCACAGTGATTAAGGTTGAAACTATAGGCTTGTTGGTGCGACGAATGTATCTGAACTTCACCATCTGCACCGAGTTATCGGTATCTGAGTCGGAATCGGCATATCCAGGGGCACTGGGCGAAGCATAAGCCAACGGGGAGACCCGTCGAGGCCTATGAACGCCCCTGCCACCAGGTTTCCTGCCCCGACGCGGCGAGGCATGACCACGAAGAGGCATTCTAAGCCTGCCGAAATGAAACAGGATTTTCTTGACTCGGCTTTCAGTGAGAAGATGAGACAGAGGGGACCAAATCTCACTCTGCTCCTTGCCTCTGAAGTGAATCTGCTTCACACTAACACCCCCCTTCTCTGCCCACAGACCCACATTCTCTTGCAGCGCAAAGCCGAGAATCTTTGCCTGTTCAGACAGGCTCATCAAACTAAAATCTCTGTTCCCAAACATTCTGGCAGCTTCTACCTTAATTCCTTGGTAGCTCGGGCTGTAGGGATGGCAATGAATGCCATTGAATGTGCGTTTAATGAGCTTCATTAATCGCAGGTCCCTTCGTCCCGAAGACGCCGCATGACTGTCACGTGACTGGCATCAAACAACGTGTCACCCGCATCCGGGTGATCTCAACAATATGATTAATAGCTTAGTGATAAAAAGTTGTTTTGAGTGTGATTTTTTGGAATTTTTTAAGTAGATTTTTTTGGTTTAATTTGTTTGATGGATAATTTTGCACAATTTAAGTGTTTTAAAAATTTCTAAACATATTAATTTATATATAAAAAAAAAAAATCAATTTAAATTAACAAAAATTAAAATTTCACCTCAATTTTTTTCCATCTGATTAAGACTCCAAAAATTCCAAAAAATTCACACTAATAACAACTCTTATAAATAAATGACAAAAAAATAAGAACCAGATTACATAGCCCAATAAAGACCAAATTACAAAGTCAATGAATGCTGAGACCATCAATTCCAAAAAAATTTGTAAATAAGCTCCACCATTATTGCTTTGAGAGCATATTGTCCGCCATTTATGATGGACAATAATCTGCTTCATGCTTTAATTTTCTGGTTAAGATCTTAGACATATAGGTATATTCATAGTTTTTGAAAGTCTCTTAAATTTCTATAATGATATGAAATATATGTAGTTCAAAATTTTGTATATGTATAAACGAAAGATGGCTAGACAAAAATTCTCACTGAAAAAGAAGACATATCCAGGTCAAAAGCCTGCTTTATTTTTTGTATATACAAATCTCTTTTTATCATAAAATAAATACACCATGCTGCTTTTTCTTCTGAGAAAAAATCTATGGTTTGGCATCCTTGAATTTTGCGAGGTTTGGGAAAGCGTAATATTCCTATGAAGATACCAAATTCCCGATTTTGGAAAGGGTATCTTCAGCTCAATTTAGAGGCGTATGAAGTCATAGTTTCAAAAGATTTCATAGTCGAATAGATAACTTCACTGACAATTTTGCGATTTTCTTTTTTTTTTATTTTTTAGGAGGAAGGGCATTCCCGTTGAAGAAGCAACATATACAATATATACATCATCTATACATCAGAATTGAAACCGGGCCAAACAACCACGTGCGAATTCTTCTTCCTTTGTTATCGACCGCCTTCCAACTTTTATAATTAATTTGTTTTCTCCTATAGCTATCCCATTCCTGCGATCAAAGGTGCCGCTGTTAATTTCTTGAGATAAGGATTCACCACCAAGTGCACACAATATTTAAAATGTTGTTTGTCTTTATCAACACGTTACAAATATACTTGATTTCCTTTTGCTTTAAAAGAAGAAGCCATGACACTTTGCAATACAAAGATGCCTGGAATCCTTGGATCTTTATTCACATAAATCCCAGGAAATAATTTGCAACTTTGACTAAAACAGATTTTCACGCGCCGGGTGTCTTGCGTGTCCAGGGAGAACACTCCCATTTATTTATTCGCCTGCTGATTGACACTGGTTCCCATGACTCGAACAAAAACACATGCAACCTATACCAGTTGGTAGAGGATTTCGCAGAATACAAATGAATTTAGAGAAAAACGACAAGAATTCAGAGATTAGTATATTCACGCTGTCAGAAAAAGGGATGTTTAAGTGTATCGACGTTCTTACAACGCTGAAAGACAAAGACTTCTTGGGATGGAAGGGACAAAGAAATAGAGTATTTGTTTAACCAGGTTTACACTTAATTTTTTGTAAAGGGAATTTTGTGCTATATTATATCTGTTATAGATTTGAAGGGCTTTTATTAAGGTTTTTAGTTTAATTTTCTTAAAATTTAGAAAGGATGGGATGGAATTTTGAGTTGTGATCTCTTTATAATTTGAGTGTTTCAAAGATTTTTGAAGATGTTAAATTTATATATGCAGTCAAAAACCAGTTTTAAACAACTAAAATTAAAATTTAACAAAAATATTCATAAAATTCTGACAGAAATCTCTAAAGTTTATAATAATTAGGCCGATAGGCCTTCCTTTGAAAGGGACCTTCGTCGTCCCTTTTGTTCTCAAACTGACACCTGGCGTCGGGCGGGCATAACCGCGAGCGGTCCGCTGCAGTTCTGTGCGGTTATCGGTTTTGTGCGGTTCTGTTGACACCTGGCGTCCACATTCAGTGGTAAATTATTTGTGTCGTGCAATTTCTGTTTAGTCTCAGCAATTTCGGAGAACAAGCGCGACCCTTCTGCTGCGCATTTTCAAGATATTCGTCATGGTAAGATACTTGATGCCTGGCTCAACACCTCTTTCAAGGCCCCGTGCCCTGGCAGCAAAGGGAATCCATGGCCGCCTGAGATCGCTGGATTTTTAGAAAATTCCTTGCAGGAAATCCCCAAAATACCCGAACACAGCAAGCCTCAATCAGATTCGTCAATCAGAATCGTCCTGCGCTCTCTGTTCATTAAGCAAAACGAGAAACTTCCCGGATGTGGATATCACGCCCGAGGGATCCATGAGCATCGTGCGAGAAAGCCCTACTACTGCCATTGTCAAATTCAAGGCCGGAAGTATCCAGCCAGCCCATCACCATACCTTTGGGCATGATCTTCTTGTTGTGTCTGGGTCGAAGAAAGTGTGGAATCTCACTAAGAATCAGTGCTTCGATTTGGGCCCGGGGATTATCTCTATACTCCTGCGCCATTTATTGCACTACAGGAACCATAGAGGTGATTTCACCCTCTCCAACTCGTCTAGGTCGCCTTCTATGAGTCAGGACATATAATGAATCTTCTGAGATTGGGGAAGGGGCCGACTGTATTCTCTTCGTTTATGTGCTTGGAAGGCTTAATTGGGCTCCTGGAATTACACTGTTTTACAGTCGAGGTGTGTGTCGGGAATTATGGTGAAGGTGGAAGTGACCATGGAGGTTGGAGCCGATGGAGTTGCCATAATCAAGATGACCAATCCGCCGGTCAATGCTCTGGCAGTAACACGTAAGGGCTTGAAATGATTTTTTACAAAATTGAAAATAGAATCATAGAATCTGAGCTGAAACTGAAATTTTTATGTATTTGAGGGTTTTAACGATGCTTGATTTAAGTATCAGATGTTTGTTTTCATGATGTTTTTAGGTTTAAAAGGGTTTTAATTGCTGTTTTTTTAGTATTAATTATTACATGTTTTATGTTATTTTCGTTTTCATTCTAGTAAAATCTAGGGTTAATCGTCAAATCTACTGGAAACCTGTTTGTGAGATAAAATGTTGATTTTCTGATAGAAAAGATAAATTATTTGGTGTCGAATTCAGATTGGTATAAAGCGGTCTGCAGATTCTGAAAACTTCATTTTGAAAATCCTAGCGCGATCCGGGGAGTGATAATTTTAAGGAAAGAAACTTAACTTATTTTATTTAAATTTTGTTTAGAAGTTTTTACAACTCTACATAAATTTTAAAATGACAATTGTGGAAATTTGGCACAATATCGTTGAAGTTACCAGACTTGACTCTGAGAATGGCTTGGCCAAAGCTTAACAGTCTGGAAATTAAATTGTCAAAGTGATCAATCTCGACTTCGAGTACGAATTGTAAAGGCCCAATATTAAGAGTTAATTCGAACTCGGGAAAAACTTGTAAATTGATTTGGGAAAGTAAAAGATACACTATATTTACTTTTTCTGGGCAGGGGTAAACACTTTTTATGGTATGTTGGGAGCAATAAATCCCAACTTCATCCCATAAAGCCTCTATTAATGCGGGTGCTATCAATCTTCGCCGATTCATACACGAGTGGGGCTCTATTCTAGCTGCGGTTTGAACCTGGGTTGTTATTGTGGTGAGTCCCCTGTCTCGACCTCTAGACCATAGCTCAACAAAGGAAAAAATACCTTCGGGGGAGAAAATATGTTTTTGATTAATACAAGTATTTATGACAGCTATAAAACGAGAATATTAAAGACAACTCAGTTTAGATTTTATATACACACACATACTTGAAATGCTATGGATTCTCCATAGGTGACACAGGTTTGTTGGTTGGCTGCTGTCGAATTAGGTTAGAAAAACAAATGTCTTTTTGGGTTCTCTCTGTTTTTTAGATAGAGATGGCAAAGTCTGAAACATCACTTGAAAGTCGGAACTTATTGAATCAGTTTGACTCGCCTGTGACCTTGAGTCTGAATATATGACTCGGGGTCAAGTTAGATTTGGTTTCCTCAAAGAACAGAGTCGAACTTGGAAATTTGACTAAGACGAATTAGAATAGTCTCGCGACATTCTTTAAATTTCTCATGCTTCTTTGTTTTTCTGAAAAGAAGCTGCTTTTTGGCCAAACTAGCATTACATTGTAGAAGGTGTACTGAATTCTCACTTTTTTTGGCAAATTTTGGATAGAGTGGGCAAAGCTTAAAGTAATCGAGGAGTCTACTCTTGTCAGAGTCATCTTCATTTTTATGGATGCTTGCTTGATCTAATCCTGAGATTGAGCTGCAAGTTAATGAAAACTATCAGCGTTTAAAGAATCTTTAGAAGGAGGTGTTAAAAAAAATATGGGACTCTGAAGTCTTGTTAATGAGAAAAGAGAGTACAAACATAAAATCAGGTCAGCTTGATGACACCTTCGCATACAGAGATGTGATTTTGAGATTAAAGATTATGAGCATGGTTAGAAAAATGAGAACTATCTCGGACATTCTTTGTTGTGAAAATGAGTAATGAAATATGCTGATAAGCCTATGGAAAGAAAGGATATTCAAGTCTTGCAATAAAAGCATAGTTGATTACGAGAAATACATAATGTGGAATGCATAGTGTAAAAGTTAGAGCGATATCTAGAAAAAATACATACTACTAATTGGTTGAACCTTTAATTGTGATAATTAATTTCATGAAAGAGCTCTCTCCATTAAGGAATCTCATAATGCAGATTCTAGATTGTAGATCAGCATTATCAAGATCATCATAACATAGAACCATTCATCGTTGTAATAAATTTCAAGAACAAACTTTCGGTGAACCTTGCACACACCAATTCCAAATCATAGGTAAACCTTACCAAATTCATCATATTACTGTCCAGTAAGTAGTTGACTACGTCATAATTTTTTGTTCCTTGAAAGAGAAGGCTTAATGACATACTTATTTGTGTGTTGATATCTTGGTGTAAGTAATGGATTAGCATATGTGTTATCATTTAACTTAATATCTGTGGTAACCATTCAATTGGTTTTATTTACAGTTCTTGCAGGCTTGAAAGAAAAATATGACAAAGCAATGAGGAGAAATGATGTGAAGGCCATTGTTGTCATTGGTATGCATGTTTTGAAGTTGTCGGTTGCAATCTAATTTTGAAGGATTGTTTGATTGAAAGAAAAATATGACAAAGCAATGAGGAGAAATGATGTGAAGGCCATTGTTGTCACTGGTATGCATGTTTTGAAGTTGTCGGTTGCAATCTAATTTTGAAGGATTGTTTGGTTATAATAGTGATAGTGATATGAATGCAGTTTGCAGAAGGGATGGAAACTGTACTAAATGTTCAATGGTGTTATAAATCTTTATATATATTCATATATAGAGAGAGAGATGTAAATGCTTATGTTCAAAAATCGAGATGACTTCATGTCTATGTCTCTGTTTTGGCATTATTAGGTAATGGAGGCAAATTCTCAGGGGGTTTTGACATCAACGTTCTCCAGGAAGTACAATAGACTGGTATGCCAAACTAAGTTTTCATACAAAATTTAAATTCTGTTGTAGATTGTTTCAAAGGTTTCCATGTTTGCTCATATTCAATTCTCTGTAACTGTGTATCTAGCAGGGAACTTGTCGCATTTGGGTAGAGTTTCTGTTGATCTTATGATCAATACTATTGAAGGTAGGCATTTGTTATATATGTTGCTTTTTTTTGTTTTCACTAAAGTTGCAAGTTGTCGGTGATATGTATGGCTGAAGTGGGGGTATTGTATCTCGGGAATGTTAGCTATTATCAAATCCACAAATAATGTATAAGATAGAGGAATGTTGCTTTTACTTTGACTTGTCATTTCAAAAAACATTACCAATTCTTTTAAAAGACATTTTGCTTGATCGTTATTTTTCATATGTTATTTGAATGCTATAAAGCGAAACATTATCATACCCCTGACATTTTGAGCTTTTCTAGGAATGTGCCAAAATATGGATACCTAGGCTTATTGTAGAGTATAGTTGGATTTGATGGTTCATTTAAAAGTAGCATTCTAATAGCATAGTTAGGAACTCATCAATGTATTGGTAAAGGATCCTACATGTTTTCCTGTATTGTAATACGTAGCTGGATATGTTGATATTGTTAACATAAAAAAATTAAGATTTTGATGGATGTTTAGGCACCCCTGAAAGTTTGGAAAAGGATTCTATGTGTTTTTAGGATGGAACCTTTTTCTGGCTCTGACCTTTTTGGCCTTTTGGTGCTGTTATAGAGGCTAAGAAACCTTCCGTAGCTGCTATTCAAGGGCTTGCGCTTGGTGGTGGATTAGAATTAGCAATGGTATGTCGCAATGGTTGTCCATCTCTTGTAATTTTATGTTTTGGGAGGGGAATTTTGGGAACTTACATGTTTTTGAGTTATCATGGATGTATTTAATTTACCCAGTCTTGTCATGCTTGTATTTCAACCCCAAAAGTGCAGCTTTGGTTTCCAGAACTTCAACTTGGGATTATTCCAGGATTTGGAGGTAAGATTTCTCAATGTACATTTATCTGTCTCAGCAGGGCTGACTTCATACTGTGGTATAGCCAATTTTAATCTTACTATGTTTTATCTGGAAAATAGGTAATGATTTGTTTCCAATGTTGAAGACTCTTAAATGAAGAAGGCGGCATGCAGGGTTTTATATTTTATATTTTATTGCGAAGTTATTTGTGTCTTCCTGAGGGTTGATTTTCCCATGCTTTAAACCTGTCAGATCATTCGACTGTCATAGCTCCTGGCGTGCACGTTATTGTTGTATCTATGAATGGGTTTTTCTGCTTCTTGGCTTCGATCATGACTATATGAGGTGGCCTTCTGCACTGATTTCCATCCGCATTCATCATCATGAGCTAGAGAGTCAATGATGTGTTTTGTCTTATAAGTTGGCATGTGTTCTGTTTGATCATTCTTTTGTGTCTTCGATCATGGTTTCAGTATTCTTGGATATAGTCTTAGGCTTGAACCAACATCTCTGCTAGAAAAATTCAAAATTCCAATTTAATAATCCTATCGGCCTCTCTTTGTACCTTTCGGGACAATTGCTAGTTAGATAACCCAGTGGAGCATTATTGCATGAATTTGGAAAGATGAAATGCAAGAGATGGTGGTTTAGTCATAAATCAATATGAGGTGTTATTTGTACATGTTAATAAAACTATTAAGTGTCAAATACTCCATAAGGTGTTATTTGTACATGTTAATAAAACTATTAAGGGTCAAATACTCCATAATTACCTCTACTCGAGACCAAACTAAATTTACTAGAAAGACCAAACTAAATTTACTAGAAAGTAATGGAGTAAGAGAAAGACCAAATATCAAAACAATGTGTAAAAGAGAGACCATGTATCAAAACAATGTTTTGGAATGCAAAATACAATTCCAATTATAGAGAGCAAATCCAATTTGTATCAAATATGATTAAAATGACTTTGGAGCTTAAGCTCCTAATTTAATGAATAAAGCATAGTTGGTTAGGGATGGTAGGTGTGGGGAGGCCTATCTAGATTCTATAGACAATAATATACTTATGCATGAAAACTCAATTTATTTAATGATTTGAACATTTCAAATTTGCTTTCAAATTCTTCCCTACCTGATTTTTCTCTGGTTTGCATTCTAGAAAGAATAAAACATGCAATTACTCATTTGATATTGTGAAATGGTCTCAAGATTTTTTATCTAGTCTGCATTCTAGAAAGAATAAAACATGCAATTACTCATTCGATATTGTGAAATGGTCTCAAGATTTAAATGAAAACAATTGGGTGGTGGCTTAAAGAGTCAATTTGGCTAGTCATGAAAATTGTGGGCCTTTAATATTCTACAACAAAGTTTATGGACAATGACTCCCTTAATTTGATGTATCCACTACATGGTAACTTATCAATTTGGCATATGGTGAACTACATGACATTCATGTCTCATAAAGAAAGGATACCTTTGATAAAGCCTCCCCTCCCACTACATTCTTGCTTTGCCACCCATCAACTCTAATGAGTATTATATTCTTGTGCTTCATTATCAATGTGAGATTATGGAAACCCTCCTTGGCTTGGTTGAAATGGGTTCAACTTGTTGAGCACTATCTAGGATTGTGGTGTTGGTGGAACATTGATCCCAACATCTCATAGCAGCTACCCCTACCTAACTCTTTGGTAAGTATACATAATTTCTAGATTCAAGGATTGGTTCTCTTCCCCAAGTGGAGGTAACCCATTGTCAACTATTCCCTTTGTCTTTAGCATTGGACATTTTAGAATGGTAGCCCATTTCTGAGAACAATTTTATAATTTCAGGTGCACATCTTTGTGGGTTTGAATTGATTTTGTCAACATTAAATTATGTTCTGAATTTGGGTTTCTATAGAACATTAGTATGTTTCAGGGTGGGCTTGGTGAACTTAGGTGCAAGACTTCAAGGGTTTGAATCAAGAATCACACATTTCATTTTTCCTTTGTGAATTTAGCATCTCCCTCTCATCTTTGGTGGAATTCACCTTGAACATCATCTTCATTTTCCTAGACACGTAGGGCATGAGGACTCTACTTGAAATCTAGAGATCTCCTTTCGACCCTTAGAAAAATCAAGACAACAATACACTAGCAATAATTTAAAAATGCAAATTATCAAAGAGATTTTACTTCTGCACAAGAAGCAATTATCAACGTTGGATTTGGTAGTTAAAGGACTTTGTTAGCAAAAATACTAGACTAATGCAACACCTTTGGGGGGTTCACATTCCATGACATCTCTAATTATTCATCATTTGACATGGTTAGCTCCTTAGTTAAGCTCTTAACACTTACGAACAAGATCTCCTTGCTTAACTTACACTAATAAGTTTCAAAAATGTACAAATAGTGACTTTTCCAACCTTTAATGCACAACAAAATATAACTGATTTAGTAATTACTATCTCTTCACATCCAAGATATTTTATATATATTGTATTACTTGACACAAAATCATATGAATACATACGTGAGTGGCCCTTTGATTACTCAAAGCCATTTTTTACATCTCCTTGCTAAACTTTTAAATTTTACCCTAAATATTTTATTAATATATATTTTCCTCATTTTTATTAGGAAAAAAAAAATATGGCAGATTCATTATCTTAAACGGACCTCGAGAGCTGATGTCTAAAAGGGAACCTCCGGGGCTAGAGCAACATAGACCGGGAATTTGTTGTGACCATGCCGTGTACAAGAGGGAGCTACGTAACAAGAAATACTCCATTGTGTAAGTATGGTATTATACGTGAAAAGAAAACTTGGATTGCTTTGGCAAGCCTATCATTCTTTTGTTCACACTTTAACTCCATTTTTCTCGCGTTGGAAAAAGATGTCAGATCCTCTTTCATACCAAGAGGCCTACGAAGTCATTGTTGTTTTTAATGATAACTTCACCCATTCTATACTTGTAGATGAAGCGATTTCATGAAGGTCACCTTTCGTGATATAATGAATGAATTTATGATTTTTTAAATTTTGAAGTGTAAATTTATAATTTAGTTAATTTTTATTAATTTTTTTAATATTTACAATCTGAAGTGTATGGTGTTATAGTAAGTGTTTTTTTGGTTATCTATATTTGCTAGTCCTAAATTATATTATTGTATTATTATTAAT
>APFE030672907.1:0-14224 GCA_000404065.3 Pinus taeda | reverse complement strand
TGTGTCCTTATTTTTACCACACTAATGGATATGGGCTTGGATGATCGCAAACTTCCAATCCTAGTTTGTTGACCAACTCTGCTACAATGAGCTTCGCATATGATCCTAAGTGAAACCAAGCATCAATCTTTTCCTTCTTGACCTGTATCTTTACATGGAATAGTTTGGTCATTACTTTCCCTTTCTGTTGTTAGAGGCTACTCAAATTCATCGCCTTCTACACTGACGTACAAATAAGATTCTCATCCACGTCTGAGCTACTTTCAATGTTGTTGCTCGAATTAGTGGCCATGAGATTCTTCTTCTTGTTCTTTTAGTTAAGCTTCAGATACAACTTCCAACACTTCTCCTTGTATGATTGTCAATGTTATAGTGGTTGCAGTGGTTGTTGGGATCTTTGCACTAGTGTATTGTGGTGTTGTCTTTTTATCTTTCCCCCTTTCCACATCTTCTTCCCCTCCCTGGAATCCTCTAAGCACTTTGTCTGCTTATATCCACTTGATTTCCTTGTCTTCAAGTTTATGTTCTCAAGGTACTATGCTTTTACGAAATCCTTGTCCACTGATTTAGGCTTGAACAACATCACTTTCTTCTACATATAGTTGTGTAAACCTTCCAAATACTTGAGAAGTACATCTAGGTTATTTGGAGAGATACCTACCATTATGGCCATATTTCTAAATTTGGTGGTGTACTCCTATACACTTTGACCCTACTTCTGCCTAAAGTAATGCCACTGAATCCATTAATCCTCTAAATACCTGATAGGGTAAAATTATGACTTTGTGAGGGTTTTAAATTCATGTCACTTAGTATCTCCAACCTCAAGGTATCTATGTGGTTTTCCCACAAGGTCAAGGCATAAGCCTCTAATTTCAGTCGGACAAATGAAATCTTCTATTGTTCCTCTATATGATGACCATTGAAATAAAATTATAGTTGTTGAAAAACTATAATTTTGTTATAATTGTTCCTCGATTGGCATACATTTTGCATACAGACTCTGATTGAGGTGATTCTTGTGTTGTTAGAAAGGTCTCTATGTGAAGAATAGGCGGTAAAGATGTGGTGTTGGAGCAACAATGTGTTATCCCCAAAAAAACTTGTTAAGTGTTTCAATGCTCCCGAAAGGTTTCAAACTCGAGTTTGCCAAACTTGGCCTCGCACGTAAAATGGTATTTTGAGCTAACTCCTCCATGTTTTCCACTCTTAAAATATAGACATGGATGAAAACAATATAATGATCCAATTTGAATCAAATCAACTCGATGCAATTGAGAAGATCTCTATCTTGAGGAGACCAAGTTTCTTCACCGACATCCAAAGGAAATTGAGACTGGGGAAGCTATTACAAGAGTTGGAGGCAAGTGAGTGGTAGTTAAAGAATCAAATTTCAAATCACCATTGGGGTCACTAGAATTATGTGGCATACTCAGTGGCTGTAGGAATTCTTAGAAGAACTGAGAGTTATGTAGCTTAATGATGCATAGGAGGGTTTTGAAGATACAAATCTCACCCCATAATTTGGAAACCTGATGCATTGAAAATTTTCTCTATGTTTGTTTGTTATTGACCTACAAATTGGGAGGTTTATGTCTCATTTTGACACAGTAAAAAAATAGGAAGGAATTTTCAGTTGGATGTAATTTAGGATATTTTGCAAAAGGTTCAATTTCCAACTAGGCAATAATTTTGTTTGTGTTGTAAACAACATGATACGACCTTCAAATATGGAATTGAAGTAGTTAGTGGAAACCATCACATAGCTGCAAGATGAAATAAAAAAATGTCTAATTAAGGCAAAAACACCTAGTTTCTAGCTTAACCATATTCATGGAGCTGTTATTAAAGTAGAGAACTTAAATGCAACGAAATGAGCATGAGTTATCTAGCTTTCACCAACAAATTGAAGGAATTCAGTTGGATATGGAGATGTTGTTGATTTTGGGTAGCATCGGATGTGCTCTAGCCATGAAAATTGGTGGAGAGGCTAAAGCACATGAGATCTCCAAGACCCATAAATAGTTTTGACAGATTGTGCACAATTTGGGAGATATTAAACTAATTAATGTTTTTAATGGAGCTCCTAAGTCTAAACTTAGGAAAATAAAATATTAATGGGTATTAATATAAAACTAGGTTAGAAGGTTCCAAAAGTCATGGATCAAACCAAATATAATCTTAGCCTTTGATTAGAGATTTAATCTTGGTCGTTGAAGGACCAATGAGAAAAGTATAAGGAGAGGCTTAAGGGTCAGTTGGATAATACACCAGAGTGATCAATCATTCATTTTGCTAGAGTGGGTTTGCTAAGCAAAGTTGAATAAGTGATCAGCAGTGAGGGGCAGTGAGTACAAGGCAGAGACAATACAGATAGACCAGCGCAGAAGCAGAGAGAGCGAGAGTAACAGGCAGTCCAGGCTATGCAGAGGCCAGAGGGATTGTGTCATCCACACAGAGGTTGTTGGAGGCACACAGAGGGTCCCACAGGCTGCATAGTGCTTCAGAGGGCTGACACAGAGGGTCAGAGGGCTGACACAAGTCAGCAAGAGGTTGACACAGAGGCCATAATGGCCAGCGCTGAGCTTTAGTTGTGCTAAAGAGTGTTTCGTGGGACATTTTTTCTGAATACCTATTTCTGGATATAGAGGTATTGTTTCCATGTATTTTTCTCTATCGGGTGAGCCGATTAGGCACCCAGTTGTACATAGATAGACTGCATAATAAGATAACCCTCTGAATAGCTGCACTAGTTTTCCTGCATTTGGTTTTTCTGGGGACATTTATCCAAAAATAACAGTGTCACTTGTGTGCTTGTTTTCTTTCAGTTAATGATCTATAGATGTTGTGACTGTATTGTGTTTATTTTGGTATTTAAATGTATTAAATAACTTGTTTGAATTTAAACAAGTAGAATAAATAAACCAACAGAATACAGGTTAATTTTCTAACGGATAGACTTAGAAAATTCAACACATGCATAATCATGACCCATACTTCTCTTACAATGAGTTAAGTACAATTTCTCATCTAGTCCTTCATCTCAATTCAACAATCATGCCTTTGAACGAGATCTCAGGGTAAAGCAAAGACACTCTTCCTTTAAAAAGTTAAATTTTAGTGTGCAACTGTTGTCAAGTTTTGTCTAATTTTTGGTGTTAAAAACACATTTAGATATAGCATGGTTGATAGAAAAGAATAACAATTTTTTAGAATAATGAGTTGACTAGACAATCTAGGGGTAGACAATGATGTAAACCATACATGGAAACTGTCCTATTCTCAATGTACTTGTTGTGTTCATAGCGCAGACTTATAGTAATAAAAATGTTCTTATTCTTGTTAATAAAATAGATAAAATATGGAAAATAAAGAACAAGTAAATAAAGCTCACAAACCACACTGAACACAAGATATGATCTTGGAAGCCCTTGTGGGAGATTTCACAACTCATAAGTGAGGTTGCTCTACTCTCTATTTCTCTAAATGGAAATGGATGCAAGTAGAAAGGAGTGACACATGTGGGCTATGGACTACTACAATGCACAAACCCTCTTTGTTTTCAGTCTCTCTATCCACTCTTGGTTACTTTTATCATCTATAGAACAAAACACACTTGAATATGATGGGACCCCTTTTCATTTTAGTGGCTTAGTTATAACACAACCTAAAAGCCTACTAGTGGTGACGTTTAACTCCTTCAACTTTTAACTAGAGTTACAATATTGAATCTTCTAGAATATTATTCATCATGATCATGTGGCTAGCCCCATTTCCATGAATAATGGGGTCTGACATGGCATCCTCTCGTATCATGGTGGACAATGTGAGGAGGTCAAATTCTGGGTGGCATAACTTCTGCATACATACTTCGTTTAAGGTCTGTCTTGCACCATTGGAAAGGTATTTGAATGCATAATAGTGCTAGAGGGCATTGGTCCTAAACAAAAAAAAAATCCTTTGAAAAAATCTATTTCATGCCTCAAACTACTTTATGAAATTTTCAAACACCAATTCGCCAAATTGGGACCCACTAGTAAAAATGGTCTTCTGAGCTAATTCCTCCATTTTTTCTACTTTGAAGACGTCAATATGAATGAAAAATAATGCAATGATACAACCTAGATCATGGAACTTCCTTTCCTCAGTGATAAGGGCTTGCCTGAGCTACACTTACTACAACCAGACTACACTTCTTCACTTAAGGTTTTCCCATAACATTGCCACAAGCTACAATATGTTAGATACACAACTAATTCTAACACAACCAAGTTCATCCAACAATATGCACAAGTCAAACCATGGTCTTAAAGTATCCCAACAACTACTTATACTTAGTTAATATTTCAATATTTAACAAAAAGCAATGTAAGGAACATAGCATTCATCCAAGCAAAACAACCACAATACATAAGTATAGGTAGCACCCAAGGTAAATGCCTTGACTTTAGTATTATGAAGAATTTTCTAATGTTGAATAGAGAACGTAGCCATGTGCTTGTGACCCATTTACTTGGTACAATTAGAAAAGGCATAATTACCTACGAGATTGTAAATTCAACCCTTGGACTAATCATAGGGCTACCTCATGTGGGTATTTACTTCTTATTTTTCACTTATTCATGCAATTTTCTCCTCTATTGCAACTCCATAAACTTAGCACTTTTGCAAATTTCTTTGGTGATTGCATGAAAGATCAATGCGTGTATAATCCTTTAACACCATTGGGTTTACCCTCTTTTTATATGAAATTTGCCTTGCACTTGTAGGCCCCTTCAACTTTAAGGTGGACCCTAGTTCCACCTATTGACTTTGAATTCCTCAATGCCTTGTGCATTCATTGTCTATCTCTAACAAGTGTGCCCGAGTGTGCTCAATAGGTGCCCTCAATTGTGCTAGTGTGCCTAACAGGTTCACTCATTTGCGCCAATGTGCCTAATAGGTACACCCAATTCCACTTGGCTAGTGTCTAAGTGCATTATAAGGTACATCCATCAAAGGGATGCTTAGTCCTTTGGGTCCACATGCTTGACTAATGCATCTAAGGTGGTCCAATTCGTATAAAGGTGACAAGGAATAGTTAATCACTCAATCCAATAATTGCGTATGGAAAATCTGGTTGCAATCTTCCACAACAACCCTTTATGCTCACCTAAGCGGTGTACCTACTATCATTTGTAAGTGGAAACCATCTAAATTCCAAATGACATACTATTGCTCCTTGATATCTTATTTTCCTTATTCTCCTATATCCAATTGGACTGAAATTCAAAGATGCTTACATTTGTCATCTTTCATTTCTCATTACAACTACTCATTATGGGAAAGAGGGAGGTTGTAATAGTATTTTAGGTGTAACTATAATTCCTAATTTTACACTTAATGTGTATAGGGAGAAATCTAAGTTGATTAGAAGACACACCTTCCCTCCAAACTTTCATTTTAGCATATAAACCTCAAATCAATTGGCCTGCTTATATGCTAAAATGAAAGTTTGGAGGGAAGGTATGTCTTCTAATCAACTTAGATTTCTCCTATACACATTAAGTGTAAAATTAGGAATTATAGTTACACCTAAAATACATATATATATATATATATATATATATATGGATACTTCGTGGAGAAACCCAAGGGATGAGTGTTCACATTTGTGGATATCAACCCTAGTAAACCCATTGGCTAAAACTAGTGTACTTCACCCATGGTGATTCAAATTGAGTGCCTATTAGTGTAGAATTAGCTAAATACTTAATAGTATTGGTGACACCAACTTGAATTGCCCACCGTAATTGTTTATGGATAAATATTACTTATATAATAAAAATATTGATATTTTACTTATTCGTCTTTTTTAAACAACAGGGAAACTATTGTAACTCAGTTATTAAACCAGTTGCAGGGACAACTAGCATTAGTTGTTATCCGCGAATGCATGTTGACTCGTCACCATTTTCAAGGAAAACCACACCACTTGGAGTTACCTATTGGTGGTTTGTAAGGGGCCAAGATTTCACTCCTACCAAATGCCTCTATGTCTTGGATTATTAACCTATTTCCTTACATCAAAAAACAATGAATCCTTAACAAAACCCATTGAATTACGTTTATTCTCTTTCCTTTCGAAAGAGAAAAATATAATAATTAATAACCCAAAAATACCATATTTCAAACTTTTTTTACTTGTGCAAGGCACCTTTCGTTTATGTTAAGCATCTATAAAATTACATATAACATAGAAGTACTTTGTTTTCGCCAAGAGGCGCTCTACAACCTAGTATATAAGTGAGAAGTTGTCCTGTAACGTTACATTAAAAACATTTAAAATATATACGTGAGATAATTAATGAAAAACAATATTAATTATGTCCACTCGAATAATTTTTTACTGAAAAGCACATATATACAATACTATTGTTAATCACAAAAGAGAATTAAGCGTGCACAAAAAACAAAAGGAGTATAACATTGGTTTAGCGAAGGGGTATCAGTTATTCAATTAAGGTATGCTTGTTCTTCAAAAAATCTTAAACTATATAAATTGTAACCTATAGTAATGAAATCATATTATTTGTCTGTACATTCTGCCTCCCTTCACATTGGGACAACAAACTCACCACACTATAAAACTTCCCAACACCCCATTCCTCACTTTGCTTTGCTTTGATCCCTCACCAAGCATTGCACATAAAATATTGGATTAGATTTTGTCTACAATGTAAAAAATCATATAAGATTATTTACCAAAGCGTGAAACTGATTAAACATAGGTCAACTCCTATTACGTGTAAAATTTTGAATGATATCATAGTTAAACATATTTTGTTGTGAGTTAATTTTTCTCAAAGTGAAAAACAATAAGTATTTGTGATATACAAACCAAACATAGTATATACCAACATAAATCCATGGTATACAAACCATCATAGTATAAACCAAGCTTTGAGATGAATCAAATCTCTTAAGATGTAAACCTTTTTTTAGTGCAAATCTATGCAAAGAGAGATGTAACATTTTAAAAAGATATTAATAAAAATATAATTTTATATATGATACAAAGCAAGTGAAAATTAAAAAATTCTTATTGTTAAAGCATTTTGTTAGTGTGTTGTTCAAAACCAACATAGATCCATCATAACTCCATATCTAACAAGACCAGGTATGAATAAAATCTCTTGCAAACTTTTCCTCACATTTTTCACTCTAAAAGAGGTTTGCATCTTGAGAGATATGATTCCTCCCAGCGCTTGGTATATATGGAGTTAAGATTGGTCTTGTTACAACATGTTAATGCAACCAACATGTGTGTCAAATTTTTTCCCTATTTTTATTTGAAGATGGTTGTAATAATAAATGCTTTTTAATTTAAGTTCACATTTAAAGGCATATTACTTTATTCTCCATTGTTTGCTTCCATGGACGATGATGTCTTTTAGGGAAACTTTGATCTCATGGGCGAAATAAGGTTTAACATATTAGATTTTTCTTCTTCCAATGTTTGATTCGTGCTAAATAACACACATTAATATAAATATTTTTTTTTATTGTTAATTATAACTAGAAATTGTAAAAATATATGATTAATAAATTTATTTTTAATTCAATTAAATGCCATAATATATTATTAGTGAAAGTTATTTTTAAAAGGTTTGTGGGTAAATTATTATACATGGGTATTCCAAACATAATAAAAGATGGTGATTGTTCTTTGTTCCACAACAACTAGAGTTTGACCTTGGCCACTTGTGCACCTTTTCCCTTGATGCCTTGTCCACTATTAAGCCCAATCATGGCACCTGATCCTGTGTCTCCCTATGATTTGTTAGTTTTTTATTCAATGGTTGATTCTCTTGGAGTCCTCTCATTCAAGAATGTTATTCTTCAATAGTCTTTTACCCGTTCTTCCTCTATTGTGGTTCGTGAAGCTTCTCCCATTTCCATGCTCATTATCTCGAAGGTTGTTGAGGAAGTAAATTTCCTTAGATTGGTAGTTTGGTTTGTTATTTCTATGGGTTTTAGCAACAACTTGTAGATCTTAAGTTTGAATCAAACACGATGTTTTCATCCACCCTTTCACAAAGAGTTTTCTGTTGTTGCTAAGTTTGAAAATGTTGAATATAGGGATATGATATTTAACTCGAGCCCATGGTTATGGGGCAATGTTGATATGTGCTTGAAACCTTGGTATCCCTCCTTTAATCCATTGGTAGAGATCTTGTCCTCTACTCCTATTTGGGTACGACTTCCAACTTTGTTGTTGCATCTATGGGGTTTGTCCTCTCTTTTGGCCATTGTGTTTTCTTTAGGAAAGTTTCATTTTTCCTCACATGAAACCCAATGGAGAAGCATTGATACTTATTCCAAAACATGTGTGGAAATGCATCATAGTCTTGGGTTCTCAAATAAAATTAATTTCACTAGAAAATATGCCTCCTAGACTCAAAAATTAGTTTATGAGTGCGTCTCCTTGTGATGTAGGGCCTATTTTGAAATATGCCATATAACTAGTCACTATTAAATTAGATCAAAGGATTGTAAAAACAAACAACAAAATTCAACTTGGCGGGTTGGTTCCACCAGGGATCATTAGTTATTTTTGAGAGATACATCTTTTAACTCTTCCTCTACCTCCAGGGACTCTAGTTTCTCAAGAAAAAAAATAAGGCCAAGTTTCTCAAATTCAATTGAAAATAAATCTCGTCCTGTATGACTTGGCCCATGAATCCCTTGTTAACTGAGGCCATCAAAAAATAGAAGATAGGAAAATCAAGCCAATGAAGTTGAACCTCGAGAGTGAAAAAATCCTCTACACAAGATACTCCATGTCTGAAACAACCAACAAGAAATATACCTACTTTGATAGTAGCTTGGACAAAAGCAGGGAAGAAGAAAACATTAAAATCCTAACCAATGGTCACAATAATTCACACATGAAAACCACATTAAACATGTATTTCTTTTGTATATTGTTACATAATCAGTTTGTGAGGATATATTCATGTCAAAAACATTGGAATGTATCTAATTTAAGTATTCAGAAAACTAAATCAGCTACATTCTTCTTGGGCATGTTGATAGTATCAAAGTTAGACCTACTTGGCTCAAAATTTTGGCAAGACAAAAATTTTCCATGCACCACATCGTCCTTTCACAAATTTTTGCTCACCACAATTTTCTAGCTATAATGAGTGAAGCAAAGTTATCCTAACTCATTTGATATGTTTTTGTAAATAATAGTACTATTAATCCTAACGGTGTGGAATATTTTTTCAATGATGTTGTCAATGAACTTATCCACGATGATATCATCCTTTCCCTTTAATATAATTCAAAAAGCTTTATAACTAATTTCTTTTAGCGTAACAATAAACTATATCATTGCAATGTCAATTGGGTTTATCTTGGGTGGTTGGAGGGAATGATTGTTATTCTCGCCTAGGTTCAATTCTTGCAAGTGACAAATTGAGATCATATTAAGTTTATTGCTTTAATGGCTTCAAGCCTTTTTGTTGTACAACCTTGTGCCTTGAAGAATATATTGCCATTACCTACGATCTCAAGGGTAAAGTTATTTTTTACTTGTTAAAATGAATCAAATGTGAATACAAATAAAAAAAACCCTTATTATCGATTGTTTTCGATGGAACAACAAACTATATAATTGCAATGTGATAATGGATGCAACTTTGAAATGTATTGAACTACATGTCACATTATATTAGTGTAATATGTTTTTAGAGTTTGTATATATAGATATATGACAAAATATATTATAATTTAGTGGTTAACTATTAATGGTGATAGTTATCAATATTTATTATCCATGAATGATAATTGACTCCTCGTTGTTATTCAAGGAAAACCATGCCCATTAAAATGACTTTCTAATGGTTTGAGAGAAATGATTATTATCCTCCCCGACTAGGTTTAAATCCTCCAAGTGATGTATTGAGCTTATATTTAGTATGTTGATGGAATGGCTTTGAGCTTTACTGTTGTATGGTCCTGAGCCCTTGCGAATATCTTACTCTTACCTATATGTTGGAGGGTGAGTTATGAAAAGCTCCTACAATGCTCTTATATGAACCTACTTTAATGTCAATTTGGACCATTGACTTATACAAAACACTTAGTAATATATATGCATTAGTTGTTATTAACTTAAGCCAAAGAGTACACTATTTACAACTTATGCACAAATATTTACATACATTACAAATAAGACTAAATAAAAAGCCATTATGGTCTAATTAAATTAAACTAAATTCTACTGGAAAACAAGAAAACAGTAATGCTAACTATGAACATCTATGTATTGTAGAAAAGAGTAAATCTAATGACAATGCTTGCTATAGAACTTGTTGCAACTGAAAATAAACAATTGCATGTAAAAGAAAGAAATAAAGAAAAACAAAGTATTCCACCCTTGATTAAACAAATTGCAGCTAATGTTAAGGAATTGAATGAACTATCCAAGTAACACATAGCTATATAGAAAGAAATACATTTCAACTAATGTAAATGGATTTACCTATGGTTGTTTTCTAAAAAGTATGCTACAATGTGGAAATATATTCACAAAAAATGATTGCACTAAAAGACGCTCTACATGCCAGTTTAGGGGAGATGTGTAGGCGTAATGTAAGTAACTAATTCAACAATATATATATATATATATTATATATATATATATATATAGAGAGAGAGAGAGAGAGAGAGAGAGAGAGACTTCACATGTTTTAATTAATATTCAAATCAAAACAAATATAAATGTAAAATGTAAGCCACAAAGCTACTAATTTGACGAGAAGAGATTGACCTATCTATAATGTAAAGTTAACATACTATTATTTTTTTAACAAGTTATTTCTTTATATATTATTATTGATATAACCAATGTATATCCATCTTAAACATTGATCTACCAAGCACAAAGAGGGATCAAATCCCTTGAGATGCAAAACTCTTTTACAATAAAATGAGATTTGATCCCTATGGTATATCCAAAGTTGAGATGGATCTAGGATGGTGTATATACACAACCGATAGATGAAATATATCTTAAATACAGGAAATCGATAACTACATGAAATAGAATTGCAT
Source organism: Pinus taeda (assembly GCA_000404065.3). Taxonomy (NCBI): domain Eukaryota; kingdom Viridiplantae; phylum Streptophyta; class Pinopsida; order Pinales; family Pinaceae; genus Pinus; species Pinus taeda. The sequence continues at coordinate 3,121 of APFE030672907.1, read as the reverse complement.
GCAAAGAAATAAATAATGTTCACAAGAAAATATACCAGAAAGTGATATCACCATTCTTGTGGAGTGGCCCTTGCTTTACAGTCAACTAATGATTGTAAAAACACACTTCACAAACTCAAGAGATCACGAACTATTGGTTCTTATAATCCAAAAGGCAAAAATAACATTACAAAAAAGCTGAACATTTCTTAGTTTAATTCTATAGTTTTTATACAAAAAGAAACTAATAACTGACATAATTATTTGCTAAATTATAGTGGTTCTCGCTTGATATAAAGGAGACAACCACTTTTCAATTTCAATATATAAGTGTACCAAAACTTAGCATCTATCCAAAACACTCTTTTAACCACTTTCCTGAGTTTCCCGTCTTCAGCCTATTTCCTAGCCTCATGGTTTGAGTGTCTAAAGTAGTGGAGACAATCTGATCCAAATTGGATCCATAATAGATTGTCAAAGAACCATGATTGTATCAGGTCAGGACAAATCTCTAAGAATTCAGAACCGTGATAAAAAACACCCCTGAACCAGTGGCAATGGCAGCCAGCGTGGAACGACAAGGACCTCGGTCAAAGAGCGCTGACCGAGGCCAGTGGACACTGCGCAGGAGGCCGAAATAGCCCATGGGAGCCCCGAATCGGGAAAATAAAGAGGTTTTTGATGCGCTAATCGCGTATCGATGGGCAAACAGGGCAAGAGTGGGGGAAGTCCGAGCACTTGGTCGCGTTGGGAACTGGAGAACCGTGGGCGAAAGGGGAAAAGTGCTAAACGTACAAAGGTGGGACCCACGCCCTGGAAACCAGCGGTATTGATCGGGCCACCCTCAAACAATAAACGGTTTTGGAGAAAGCGGAGCGATCCCATACATCGATCGACGCATGGAAGGCGGAGGTGAGAGAAAACCACCTTTGATCGCACTTTATCGGTTGAGCAAGTCAACTGTGCAGGACGTGCATATGGCATCGGATCTGGAGGCCCTAGATCGGACGACTGAGATCAAGCCCGATGGAGGAAGCAGAATCGGCAAAGGAATACGTCGCGATTTGTAAAGATTTGAGGTCCGTTTGACCGCCACAATGGAGGAAACACTTCATTCATGACGTAACTGAAGAAACAAACCGATGAAGCAGGCTGGCGCCGTTTAGAGGAGAACAAGTGGCCATTCCCTAAGCGTTCATGTTGACGCCGAACAGGGAACTCCAAGCGTAGCTGCAGAAGGTGAATCGACAAAGGTGGAAGAGGAGCCGAGCATACATGAGTTCGAATGGCTTTAAAGCCATGAACAGAGAAAGAAACATGATAGTTGAGTCAATCAGAATGAACCCCAAGAGGAGGACTAAACACTGAGAGACAGAAACCAGAGAAAGAAGACAGTAAAGCAAAAGCAGGAAGAGACAGAGGGCCGAGCTAACCAGCGGCAACATCAAGCACCAGAGGCTTGAGAGATTTGAGCCATCCCATAGAGGAATCTATCCGGACTGAGCACCACATTTGGCTCTTTCCACTATAGGGCAGAAGGTCACAGAGTTGGTAGGAAAAAGAAGAATCTGTGTACTCCAGTGACTTGGGGAACCCAAGAACCACCCTGCCAAGAAAAACATGCTTCAAGAGAACTTAGATTGGGTCCCTGCATTGTAATTCTCTACTTAAAGACACAATAAAACAAGGCCACCACTGAGAGCTGGACCGGAGATGTAGCCCTGGAGAATAGGGTGAACTCCTCACTAAAATTCTTGTGTCTTCGTGTTCGCTTACTGTATTTCTCTATTGTCTTTCCATTTTATTGTTTGTGTATTGGTAATCTAATCGATCTGTTGCTTCAATAACACAGAACACCCACCAACACATGAGTATGTAATACCTTTAAAAAATAAATCTTTAACTGATGTCACTGATAGGGTGAATATCAGATCAAGTGGTATCAGAGCTCTAGGTTGTAAGGTTAGACAAGCTTGTGTTGGTTTAGCTGTGAATGCTCACAAGATCAAAGCTCAAATTAGGAGAAGGAGAGTTGGTCGAAACTAATCCTGAAATTGGGAGAGTCTATCCTCGGAAGACAATGTCAGAGGAAGGTCCTATGGGCAGACCCTCAATTCCTAGAGAGTTTCCTAGCTATAAAGTCTATGGTAGAAGAAATGTATAGAGACTTTAGAAAGCATAAGGATGAAGATTCATCAGGTCCTAAACAAGATAAAGAAGAAGATGAGTCTCATTCCCATGACCATTCAAAAGGAAAAGGGAAAGAGGAAAGCTTTCTCACACCTCCTAATAGCCCTGTGCATAATAAGACAACATCTTTGATTAAGCTAGATGTTAAATTTCATTTGCCTATATATGATGGAGAGCTAAATGCTGAAAAGTTGGACAATTGGATTAGACAATTGATGTGTATTGTAGAGTGCAAAACATTAACTCAGACAAGAGTAAAATTCAACTGGCAAGCCTACGCCTAGGAGGCACTGCCTTGGTTTGGTGGGAAGGCAGAACCCAAGCTGATATGAAGAAACATGGTAAGACCATCTCTATTTGGAGTGAATTTGTTTCTACAATAAAAAAGACAGTTCTATCCATTGGCCTACATGCAACAAGCCATGATGAGTTGGCAAACTCTTTGGCAGTTGAAAGGGAAAAGTGTGCAAGGGTATACTCAAGAGTTCAGAAAGAGAGCATTGATGTTGGGCATCGCATTAGACTCACCATAGACTCTTTTGAAGTACACTGGTGGTCTACACAGCTACATGAGGCATACCATCCTCATGTTTAATCCCACTAGTATAGATGAGGTATCTGTACAAGCTACTCATCTAGAAGCTAGAGGAAAGAATGGAAATCCAGAAGCTAGGGGACCATCCCAACCCACTGTAAACAAGAGCAAGGAGAAAAGAAAGCATAGAAGTGGAAAGCAAGGAAGGCTAACACTGCACAAAGAGGCAAAGCTTCATGCACTCACTGTAAAAAAGAGGGGCATGATGATGAGCATTGTTGGATTCTGCATCCAAAGTTGAGGCCTAAGAAGTCCGAGGGCAAGAAGAAGAAGACTACTGCAACTATTCAGAAAGATTTGGGGTTAGACTCAGGAGATGAAACAAGCATTGCAGCCACAGGTATAAAAGGTAAGAAT
>APFE030672906.1:28683-42462 GCA_000404065.3 Pinus taeda | reverse complement strand
AATAATAAATCATGTTCAATATTATCGATATATAAGAAAATTACAATTCACATGTGTGTTTTACATTATGGCCAAAGACATTGTATTCAACCATTATTTCTCACTCTAATATTCAATATAATATGAAGGAAATGACTAACACACTTAATTGCAAACTCAATATCTAGACACACACAGAAGAGGCACATCCATTATTCTCCATTCATAACTAAGACCTTTTATTATCATGATTGTTTCACAATGTCGGTTCATGTTCTCAGTCACTCCTGTACTAATTTGATGACCTAGCTCCCATTTTTACAAGCTCGTTAAAGTCAATGGCCACCAACCTTCGCAATGGGGAATAAGGAGGTGGAGGGTTGATCCACTCATAATGACAAGAATATTTTAAGCCAAGAGAGTGCATGAAAAACCCGAGAGAAGTCAAGCCTCCTATTTAACTTTATCCATATCTAATTGAAAATTAACACAAGCTAATGTCTATAGATATGTTTAAATACATATTTTTAAATTTTTAAATTAACACATTTATATAATAAATATAATTAAACATAGAGAAAACCATTGCTAGAACACCTCCATTAAAAAAGGTAAATACAAAAACTCCTTTTATATTATAAATATAATAGATATATATTTTTCTTGTAGTTCTAAAATTCCTTTTAATATTTTGGAAATAAATAATAATAATAATAAATGGCCTCATCATTAAAACTAGCAATGGAAATTTTATTCATGCAAACATCTTTATATATAGAAACTCACAAATATTTATAAAGGGAATTGATGATACACTCTTAATCTATCAACAAAGACGTGGCACTTGGTTCACATGGCTCTCCCTAGCGTGCATTTGTCATTATCCAGTCATGTAGCTGATACAACGTTTCTCATAGAACGGTAGCCAAATTAATGCCAAGGCCTTTGATCATGTTAACCTCTCATTTGCTGCTACTAGTGTCCCTTCCAATAACACTATTGTATTTTCCATCCTTGCGCGCAACCTCTGCTCCACTTATGAAGTTCTTGCTACAACTTGGATTGGAAGGGTACCTTCCGGAGGGGGGTGCACCTGTAACTCATGCAGCTGTGGTCTGAGAGCCCCCAACATAGTCTGATGCTCCTACATAAAATCTTGAAGCAGTTCATTTATGACATCGCGGACCGTCTTTCCAGTGTCATGGAGATATCATTCGGTTAAGGTGATCAGGTTAATGACCAACTTCGAGGCCTTGACCTTCTTCCTTGGTCCTACTCGTTCTGCGATGGCTGGTTGCCTCAACTGTGTGGACATAGTCCTTGGGTACTTTATGTTTCCTCTACCTCTTGCCCTCGCGAGGATGTTACTTGGCCCTCATCCACCTTCATGGTTGCTGCCTCTGCCGCCTATGCTGTTGTTGCTTCTGCAACTTTATTCTACTCAATGGAATTTTGTGCCACTTCACGCACTGCCTTTTCCTTAGTTGTTGTTGTTTCCTGCTGCCTTTTCTCGGCCAATTTTGTTATGCACAGCTTGGCATCATCCTTTTTCTTCTCCTGTGTTGGCTTCTCTAGTTCTGCCAGATTTAAAGTGTGCCATTCCAGATGCCATGTCTCGAATACAATGAAGATAGCATCATTAGTGGCTATAAAACGGAGCTTCGTCCACTTCTTTGTTGTATCCTTGCACTCCATGATGTATACATTATGCATGTCGGCTTTGAATTCTAAAAAACGCTATAGAGGATAGGGAATTGACCATCCTTCGGCAATTCCCCCACTACGAACTTTATGGATAACAACAACCATGTGTAGTGGAAGGTTTTAACTTTCTCTTGGGCTTCGCGATGCTTCTCCAAAAATTCCTTGTAGAGGAATTCAGACCAGTTGAGATGGACCCCCTCCATGCACTGCTCGGTCAGTGTGACTACTGATGCCAGTACGTCATCAGCACGGCACTTCCTCATAACGTTTCCGGCCAGGAGTTGGGTTGCTACGCATACTCCTTTTTCCTTGATGCTCGAGATGGCATATCCCCTTCTCTTCTTCTCCAGCTTGTATTTTTTCTTCATGGTTTTTGCAAGGGCCAAATCACTGCCCTTTCCTTCACCTATGGTTGCGAGGTCCTTTCCTTTACAGAGGAGATAAGAAATGCGGCTCTAATGATATCATTTCTCCCTTAGTGTTATGCTTCATTAGGTTCTTGCTCTCTAGGTGCAGGAACTTCTCGCGGTCAGCAAGGTCCTAGTCTTCAAATTTCATGGCTAGCTCATGGCCTAGGTATGTGCCCTCAAACACAATGCAATTTGGAGAAGTCGGGTCTAGAGTGAACTCTTCATTTTTTCCAGGTCCTTCGGCACTTTGATTTTTCCACTTCATAGAGGGACATACGCGAGCAGTTTTGTTGCAAAGCATATAGGTTGAATATCTTCATCCATATCTTCATCTTCTTCCGCTATGATGATAAGGGCATGTAAATATTCTTCTTCCTCATCTATGCTGACTGTGACAGCTTCTCCTTTATCGGCCATTGATAGCTTACTGCGTAGTGGGTTCCTCGGGGACAAGCATATGGGTGCCATTTCTTGTTTATCTACTTTGGGCCTCGACGTTTCTAGTGATTTGGTGATTTCTGTCGCAACCCTGGCACCTTCTGGAACATCCTCCACCATGCAGGTCTGCGCAGCCTCGCCAGTGGTTACCTGTTCAATTTCCAAGCCATCCTTAGTATCTTTCATTGTATCTTGGTTGTATTTTTTCACTCGAGAACTTAGGGGCTCAATTATCACTCGAGTCTCAATGCTCAGTGCTCTGCTCAAGCGCTTAATTCTGAAATGAACAAGTGTTGTTCGTTGGCCATCCCTTTGCATTTTGTAATGCCTTCAGAATTCGAATTCGACCATTCCCCTCAATTTCAGTCCATTAATGCTTTCTTGGCAGAATATTTTCCCAAATATTGGCCATAAAACACATCTTAAATTCCTGCCACCTACTCCATTTGGCCTTACATTGAGCATCTCATCATGAATAGTGACTCCAATGGTCACTTCCTGGCCAATCCATGCAATAGCACAACCCTCTCTACACGGTCGCAGACCCTGGGACCCTCTACTTTTGCATGCATCCCCAATATTGTGCAACTTCCAGGCAGAATAGATTATAGTCCCGCGCTTACTTTCAACTGCTTGGAGCGCCAAGGCTGTCCTTCCTGTGGCAAGTCAGGTGGTCGCACCACCCATGTAGGGCTCCATCCCATCCTCCACCATGGTTCACGGAGAATGCACACCTTCTTTTGTTGTGATTGGCATTGCAGACTTTACTACTCACAACGTGCTACCTTGGTCACTATGTTTGGTGATATACGGTCCAAGCCAAGACAACAGCCTCACTAGTTCACGATGATAGTGCTCAAACTTTTCAGTATGATTGTTCACACCTTGCCTTACAATCGTAGGTTTTCTGACGCAAAACACTTCCTTTATCTTGCCCTCTAGCTTCTTGAACTTTTTTTCCGTCGAAGCACTTTTCTCCCTCAGTCGTACACGGTCTTTTTCAAGTTCGCGAAATCTAAGGATTCCCTGTTGGATTTCTTCCTCAAGTCTTATGGGTTTTGTTTCTCCCAGCTATGTGATTCCTTCATTCCACGCTTCGCAGTCCGCCGTATCTACAAGTGCTGCTATTTGTGATCTAAGTTTCGCATGCTCCATAGGAATCACAACTACTATTTGTAATTTTATCATGCTCGCCATATTGAACTATGGTGGTGGCAGAGGTGGTGTGGGCGGATATGTGGGTGAAGATGGTGAAACTGGTGGTGGTGTAGGTGGATCTGGTATGAGCAGAATTCGTTGCCTTATCAGACTAATCGCACTTCTTGAAGAAACTTTTGTGATCTATTCCTCGCTTTATCGCTGAGGCAAAATAAAGGGGCTATTCTATATCTCTACACTACCTTCTTTTCTATAGATTGTCCCACTTCACATAGCCCCAAACATCAATTTATTCACATAACTTGCTTTTCACACAGTAGCATTTTAATCTAAGTGTTTAAAGATTTAATGTACTTATCTCAGGGTCCATTGATGAAGCGTTGTTACGCCTCGTTGTAGTTGACTGAAGTATTTACCACGAACTCGGTGATAAACCCTCCTATAAATCGATCAAGCCAATGTTCCATAGCACGCGCAATATTATCTTCTGATGCTTCTAGTGTACAAACCAATTCTGGAATCCACACAATCAGTTTGTCGAGCCAAAACCTCCCCTGACTGTCTGCTAGCTTCGCGATCCAGTCATACAACTCAAAGGGGAAGGATGCAAAGAAAATTACTTGGATTTCCATATATAAGTAGTGCTCTAACCATTTTTCCTTTGATACTCGTGGATTCCTATTTTCTTGCACCACAAACTCGTGAATCTTTCGGTCCAGCCACTCTTCCATTTCTTTCTTTGTGGAGTTCTAATGACATGACATTAGACATCCCTTATGTAGATCTCGGTCCTGGTAACAGAACCATTTGTTGGCTTATTGGGGCCTGACCTAGGTTTAGAGTTGATTTAGCCAAACAAATCCCTATACTACTGGCCCTTTCGACAATAGTCCACATAGCGCAGACTAAGGTCTCACCCGATGTAGTATGGCAGGCTGTTAGAACCACGTTTCCGCACCCTAGAGATGTGTATGAGTTCAAGTGGTTTGCGCTTCGACCCTGCACATACATTGCTACTCGCACTCACCCGTACCTCACAGCCTGTGATGCTACCTTCGTGCAGCCTGACCCGGGGGTCGAACACTATTATTACCCAATTCCTTATTAGTGTTTCTTTGATAGTTGATTAACTTAGCTTACTTGCATGTGTAAAATTATACTTAGCAATATAAATCATTCATACATGTACGTGCAGTAAATAAACAATATATTTGCATATCAAACATGTAATAACTCAAGAATAGATACATAGAATTTGGATAAAACATCTTTTATTATTCTCTTCTTTGGTTATAGACTCAAATCCGCCCTGTGCACTCAGCTACAGGGGTCCGCACACTCAGCTGTGGACTACTAGGCCTCTGCGCACTTAGTTGCAAAGCCTTCTCCTACTCTACAACCCAAGACACACTTTACACTTGCTCCATGCTTCTACTTCTCTATCTCCTACTTCCTTCTAACATTCTCTCTTTTACACTTAGAGCCTTGCTCTATTTATACAATCCTTACAAGATTAGGGTGGACAACCCTATGACTCTAACATATTTTTGTGCCCACAATTCATGGAGCTTTACAACAATATTAGACAAAAACTTGGGTTTTGAGCCCCAAAACATGATGTGGGGGGATTCCATGCCCAACAATCTAGAAGGGTAAATAAGTGAAGGAACAAGTGGAGTATGAGTAGTAAATATTGACCTGATCCAACTAATATGGTATGGTTGAAAGGTAAATAACCTACATCAAAAGCTCCCGAAGCTCATGTAGGGACCAAACAAAAGCCTAAGTAGAGGAAACCTCTTTTTACAGCCAAATTTCCAGCAATGTCAAAGGCAGAGACTTCGATCGAAGGCCGCCGAAGAACTAGAAGCATGAACAATATTAAGACTCCTAAAGTTATAAATTCTAAGTGTATTGATGTTATTTCCTCTCCTAACTCAGATGGGAAGGAATTTCATTCTTCCCCTGAAGAAATTCCTATCTTAGAATCTACATCATGCATCCCCTTCGATATTGCATGAGGTATGGAAACAAAGTCCCCTATTCAGTCCTCACCCAGCGAGAATCTTAGTCAAAAGGTCAACACAGAAGTTCAACAAGCTTCCTCACTAGGGAGAAGTCATAGAAAAACACCAGCAGGTAGTGCCTCTCAACAATCAACAACACCCATGAAAACTCGGATGCCTATAGAAGAAGAAAGCGCGAGGATACTTTTAGTGAAATTACGGAAATAGATTCTTAAAATTCATAAGAAAGAAAACAAGTATCGAGTCTTATTTCAGTACGTCAGAGAAGTTAACCATCAGGTCAAATAAACTAATCCTTAATTGTATTCCCAGAAGGATGAGATGAATCAGAAAAACAACCAATTTCTACATTGGAAAATCTCCAAGATGAAACCAAAGAAAAAGCTAAGTTCTCAAGAGCTTGCTTTACAGTTTAAGAAGTGTTTTGTTCCAATTAAGCATGGGTTGGAGGTCTTGGTTAAGGCTGTTGGTCTTTGACTAGAGTTTCTTTTTCTACCATGTCAGTACTATGTTTGGCATACTATGGCAACACACATGAGGACATGCATTCGAATCTCCATGGGGGAATGTTGGCACCCATTTTTCTCCCCAAGTTTCTGCCTCTTATCCCTATTTTCAGAAACATTTTCCTATGAAATTACTCCTACTACCTACCCTATCACCTACATCACCCCCTAAACCCTACTCATACATGACTAAGAGGTAAATGCACTTAACTCACATCATTTTGATATTTTTGATTGAATTTGAGTGAATTCTTGAGTCATGTCCCTATATGCTAAGTATTTATTCATTGGTTTAGCTCAAAGCTTGGAGATAGGGTTGACAGATCTGCATGAATGGAAGGATGCCTCGTCATCAAACAACCAATCCTTGACTGAGTTTGATATAGTCCAGCCTTGTGGCTCTTTCCTCTTGTTCTGACCATCGAAGTTTACTGAACGGTCCGTGAGGACAAGCATGATGCTTCCAGGATCAATTTGCTATGTTAAGTGTGATAATTCTAAGGTCGGAGATCCTCTAGATCAGAAATGGCAAGTCTCCATCTCTAAAAGCAGAATAATGATTTTTTCTAATACTAATAAAGATTTATATGATAATTATATATTTGAATTTTTTCAATCATATTAATAAAATTTACATTTTGAAAAATTGGATTTTTATATAATTATAATTTCAAAAATATAAATAATGATTAAACATCGAAATAGAGAACATACAATTTAAAACAATATTTTATAGTATTTCTTAAACTCTCAAATGCATATGTGATATGTTTATTTAAAGTAATGATAATATATTCACGAGGAGAAAAGACAACATATCCATATGAAATTTTAAGATTCAGTCCATAGGAAAATTTTAAGATTTCATCCATTACATGAGATCATAAGGATTTGTATTTTTATGTGTAAAAATAGATAATATATATTATTTCATTTAGCTACTTTTATTTCAAAATATTATTTTGATTTTTTCATATTACAATTAATTTAGTTTACTTAGCTATAAAACTTCCTAAGTCTATATTCATAATATATATTCATAATATAATATTATTAATATTTGTTTTAGATAAAAATAAAAAGTTTTTTACAAATACATAATTACATTAAAAAGTCATTGTTTTTCCCCTAGGAAAAATCGTAATTTCATTAATGGAAAGAAATTACATTTCGTAGATGCATGTAAGCATATTCGGATAATATCAGAGATATGACTATCTTCATCAAAAGAACTAAGTTCAAATTTTTTGTACCTTGATCCACGTAGGGAGGTAACAATATCCAAAATATATTGTAAGAAAACCACAATGTAAGTCTATCAGATGATAAATATATACAAAAGATATTGTCCATATACCACAGTAAAATCAGGTGATGATGTTCATCAAAGGCTGGTGGAAGTATTGGTAGTGTTCACCATCACGTAGTTCTCAGATCAACCAAATGCTCAATTCCATGTTCGTTTCTTCTTTGGAAAGGTTGTTAGTAGCTATGTTACACTCCCTGAAAATTTGTTTGCATGTAAAAGAGTCAAAAAATGAAATAAATCTTAGAGTCTCATCCAGTATATTACTCAAAGTATAAGTAGAGCATCTAGAAGTTCTATTCAACCAATCACAAACAATTTTGGAATCCCCAAATAATTGTATGTCTTTACAGTTTTTCTCCAAGGCAAATTGTATAAGGAATTCTGTTGTTGATAATTTTGCAAAGTTATTTGTCCCTCTTCTTAATCCCAATATAATTTTGTATGAATGATGAGGAGATATATGATGTATATCTGTCCCACAGCAGTCATGCTCCTATGCTACCTTGTCAAAGTATGCCCAAGGCATGTTGTGGTCAATATGTTCAGAAATAATACATCTGGGCCTTGGGGGAGGTGGGTCGTCTGGGATGACAATATAGTCAGCCAATACCTTGGCTTCCATAATAGGCCAGCAGGGAGGTAAATTATGGAAAATTAGATTATTTTGGGTGATCCAGATGGCCCAACAGATCAGAAGGGGAAGGATACGCTACTTGGAGGAGGAGACGGAGGTAAACCAGATATTCCAGGCCTCTAAGATAGATGTGGAAAACCAATTGTAATGGGGGTGATGCTAGGTATAACAATGTCCCATAGTATTATGAATCTTGTTTCTCAAGATAAACCACATGAGCAGTTGAGTCTTGGGGGTGCCTTTAGCTTCTAGAGATGTTTCCACCATGCTTCAATGGTCCGTGGTTTCCTTGTTTCTGACAGCACCAAATAGCCATCTTTAGGAGAACATCTCCTTGTTTTTGAGAGGGCCCATATGATCTCATCATCTCCATCAGTAACACGGATGTGGGCTTTAGTAAGTGCCCAAGTACAGTCATCCCAGAGCTGAATCCATTGAGGAGGGATGTTTAATTGAAGTGCAGATTTCTAGGCCTCATGTAGAAATGTAGAATTTTCTCCATCTGTAATATGAGAAATGTGAGTAACATTGTGGTCCTATAGATGTTGTATGAGATCAAAAGGTAGCCTGTGCATGTTCCCACAACCGATCCATGGGTCTATTCCAACTCGTACACTATGTCCTGAGAGGATTCTCCATGTAAGTTCAACTCTCATAGGATCCAATGCCTTAGTTATAGCCTTCCAAATGGTTGAAATCCCAGTAGTGCTTCTTAGTGGCCGCCTAATCCAATCCATGATCTGCAACAGGGCAATGTATTTTTATGTGGTCACTTTGTCCAGAGGCTGTCAATTGTCACCCGGTTGGATTCCCTTCCATAAAAATCTGTAGCAAAGAGCTTGTATCTTGCTGAGTATACCCCTAGGAATCCAAGCCAATGACATCCAATAAACAGGAGTGGCTTCCAAAAAACTCTTAATGAGAGTGAGACAACTAAAACGAGATAGATATTTGAGGTACCAGATGTTGAGCCTTTTCTCCATCTTAGAGATGTGCCGGGTCCAGTTTGCAATCTTGTAGCCCAAGGGCTTTAACTTATACCTCATGTATTTCAGGCCTTCTGCAAGACTCGGATGTGTAAACTAGAAGTGATGAAGTGCAATTTTGATCTCATGTCGTGAGCATGTTGTTGCTATCAGTGTTGATTTTGTATCATTAATCAGCATACCAGTAGCCACCATAAATAAGGAAAAGGTGGCTTTAATATTGGTAAGATCATCAATGCTGCCATTGAGAAATATTAGAACATCATCCACAAAAAGTAGATGTGTGAGCATATAATCATCTGTTATTTTGATTCCCAATAGTCCGCCTCTTCTGTGTTCATCCTTAATAAGCTTGGTGAGCCCCTCCATGACAAGGAGGAAGACTAACAGTGAAATCAAACAGCCCTACCTCAATCCTCTTTCAGAAAGAAAGGAAGGGGATGCACTTCCATTAACCAAGACGCTGAATGGAATGTTAGTTATACAACTCATGATCCATTTGATGTATATGAAGGGAAAACCCAAATAGGTTAATAGCATTCTAATGTATAACCAATTTACTCTGTCAAAAGCCTTAGATAAATCAACTTTTAGGATCATACCTTTGCATTTCTTGGTATGTAGGGTGTGCAAAACATCCTAAGTAGTGCCCACAGCCTCCTGAATCTGCTGATCTTGGAGGAAGGCGAATCATTCCAGAGAGATGTGATTGGAAAGAATAGGCTGCATCCGATTGGCAATGATCTTTACTATTATCTTGTAAATGAAATTTCAAAGAGAGATAGGGTGATATTCATCATAGGAGGTTGGGTTATCAGATTTAGGGATAAGCACGATGAAGGTAGAGGTGATGGATTCCGCTATATGTCCATTGATTCTAGAGTGCTCAATAACTTGAATAGATCTGCACCTATGGTGTCAAAAAAAGCTAGGTGGAACTCAATAGAACATCCATTAGGTCCAGGCTTTTGTCTTTATTAAACCACTTTAAGGTGGCCTCCAACTCTTCCAAAGTAACCTCTTTGACCAGATCGCTTCCCTCCTCTTGCTCCACAAACCGTGGAAAATGCTGTGCAACTCTAATGAGGTCTTCCAGATTTTCTTCCCGGGGGGCACTGTATGCTCTTTTGAAATGAGAGGTTGCCAACGAAGCTAGTTGTGGGAAAGTGTTTGCAGCTTACCCCCGTTCATTCTATAGCTACCAAATAGTATTTATCACCTTCCTTCCATTGGCGAACTTATGCTAGAATTTGGTATTTGCATCCCCATTCTACATCCAAATCAACCTACTTCTCAATCTCTAGACCTCTTCACAGTCTTTAAGGATTTTCTCTCTAGCGGTGTATAGGGATGTAATCCTCTCCTTATGTTCTGTTGTACAGTATAATCCTCCCTATTCATTTTCAAAGACAAATAGTTCAGACTCTATCTATCTCAGAGAGAGTTCATCCTGAGTCCTTTTGTTGTGTGGGCATTGCTTGGACATTTTCCTCAGCCCTTTAAGATTGTGAATAAAACCATTTGTCATATTTCCTCCTACCCAAGGGGGGTTTTCTTTCCAGAAATCAATTACCATGTTCACATATGAGGATTCCCTGAGCTAGGCAGAGCAGAATTCATAAGGTCCTTTGGGTTGTGCTCTACCTCCTTTGATTTCCATATAAATAGGGAGATGATCAGATATCCCCCCCAATCCAACCCATTGTCTGATGTAGAGCCCCAAATGAAGTACATTCTCTTTTACTACGAAATGATCAAGTGTGCATGCCAAGCCATTCTGCTGAGTCCAATTATTTCTCCAAGTAGATTGTACCTTGGCTGAAGGGATGTCTATTAGTTGATGATAATCGAGGATGAATGAGAAATAATCTGAGAGAGAATATCTCTTTGCTCGATGTCCCTAGGACATAGAGTGACCGATGGAGAAATTTAGGTCCCCTCCAAGTATCAAATGATCAACAGAAAATAAATCTGAACGCATGAGTTTATCCCAAAAATCAGGTTTGTTCTGACACGACCCATAAATGTTGAAAATTCTAAAATCCAAACCTAGGTCCATTGAATGGATGTTAGCTCCAAAATGTCCATCCCCTCCCCAAAAATTGAGTAATTTGATAGAACGAGAGTTGTATCACAGTGCAATAACCCCAGATATTCCATGTGCATCGAGACCAGTAAACTTCCACCTAGGAAACATATGCTCAAGGGAAAGGGTAATGTCAGCAATAGATCCAGGTGTCTCCTATAAAAATATTAAGTCAAGTGAATCGGTTGTAACTAACCGACGAAGTGCTAGTTTTTTGTTAGGCATAGCAAGCCCTCGACAAATGTGGGAGATAATCTTCATGGTGGGGGTTCATAGGGTGTTTCTCTTGCTCTAAGTAGCCCAAGAATAGTGCACTGCTTACTCGAAGCTATTTCATCACCCACCAAAGATTGAGCAATAGTGAGGGAGGAGGGTCGACCTCTTTGGAGTTTATGCAGGGGGGCTGGGAATGATGTCGAGGCCGACATGGTCAATCGCCTGTCTCTTGGTTTTTGAGCCGATCAGATAACTAGATGCGGGAGGGGCTAGAAAAGAGGATGTAGATGGAGGTCAAGGGGAAAACGACAAGGAGGGAGGTGTGGGAGTTATGACAGGATGTGAGGAAGAAAAATTGGAGTTAATATGTGTGGAGGTAGCAAAGAAAGTAGCCAAACCCATACCCATAAAATGACCAGATGATAATATATCATGTAAATATGTGATGCAAAGAGAGGAAGTAGTGGAAGGGATGCTCCTACCTTTAGTATTGGAGTCTCTGAAGGCCACCAGGGTTCGCTCAAGTTGTGGGGGAGGAGGTCTATGGGGAGGCCTGCCACGCTTCTTCTGGGCTACCTAAGTAGAAGTCGTTGCCATAGCCTTTGAGCCTTTCTGTGCATCTACCTTCCCTACTGGAGATTTTGTATTCCAGGGTTGTACCTCCTTCAATGGTGTCTCCTATGCCAATGGCTCCTAACTCGGTGTATTTTTGTATGTCCCTCCATTAAGGGGGAAATCTTTAAAAATATTCCCCACCCTGTGAAATCTCTTGCATCTAAATGAGACTCCCTCATAGTCCAAAATCTTCTGCCTTGATGCATTCCTCCATTCAATGTTTATGTGTTCCAGTAAGCCATCTGTAACATCCAGGTGGACCAGAATCATAGCAAAGGCCATATGCCCTATAATCTAAAAGGAGTCATAAAAAGTGAGATAGGTGCCACTAGCATTCCCAATAAACTTGAAAACATCCTCCATCCAGAAATGAAAGGGAAGGCCTAGGAGGCATACCCAAATAGGCCCAGCATCTACCCTTTCTTACTCAAGGTCAAACATTAGCGTCCACCTCCTAAGTAGCAGAGGTGCTTGACCGATATGCCATACTGTAGAAAGTACCCAGTTGGTGTGTGCAAGGCAGTTGAAATGCAAAGTGAACCAACCTTTGACGAAAGTTTGCACCCTTGGGGAATCTTTTAGATGATGGCCCCATACCTTTGAGGTCCATTACTAAAGTTGTTCCACACTAAAATGTATGTCGCGTACCCGACCAACAAGTACTTTTTCTGCAGTGTCCAGGGAGTCCAATAACTGAGTGTCTTCAGAGAGTTTTAGGAATACCTCATAGTTTTGGAGCTTTAGGCACCTTTTTCTCATTGAATCCCCATGAAATCTAGTAGCTAAAACCTCTAGTATGTGAATGGTTGAGCAGCTGATGAAATTGGAGATGCCCTAGATCCAGAAGTGGTATTCAATGAAATGGAGGAGAAAAAGCTCGAAATGGGGCCAATTCCTATGAAGTTACCTAGGGGAGGAGCCACAACGGATAGATGGGCTGATGTGATGGGAACTTGTGTAGTAGATACCAAGTGGTGGACAACTGAGGGTATGCAGGAGACAGACGAAGGGGGATTTGAAATAGGTACCACCCCGAGGGTTTGCTCACCAAGGTTAGACGAACAAAGGTTAGGGAATTCAGTGACAGTGGTTGAGAGATGTAATTAGGAATCACCATGGTGTCTTCAGGCAGCGTAACAGATGGAATGTGAGAGATGCAAATGGAAGGAAGGGCATCTACTTCATTGCAGAGCTCATTATCAACGGTAAAATATCCAGTCTATGTGGTCACGGGATGTGTCCAGATGGGCACATCTTCCAAATTGTGGGTGGTATAATTTATAAGCTCTTACATAACTGTCAAAACCACTCGATGACATTTGCCTGTAAGGTCGATGCAAAATAGGAACGCAGGTATGTCGGTGGGTGAAAAAAAAAACACCTGAAAAATGCTTAAACCAGAGGTTCAAAACCCTTAGCAGTAGAATGGTGAAGGAAAATGGAAAGATGCAGGGGAGTATACTGTTAGAGGAGTGGTCAATGAATTCGTACTGTGATTCCTGTAAACCGCGGACAACCCTGCAATGTAACCCTAACCCCATCACTCATCAAAAAATCACCATTAAAAATTCATTGTTGCTATTAAATAAATCGAATAAGACATGATTGTTCATATATATATTTTTTAATTATTATTATCTTACTATGAGCTTAACTTTCTACTCATTTTTAATTGATTTAAAAAAGAAAATATTAGATTTCGAAATGTTTT
>APFE030672906.1:0-24872 GCA_000404065.3 Pinus taeda | reverse complement strand
ACCAGCAACATATCATCCACATACAAGACCAGATAAATAACATGGTCACCAATTAATTTAAAATACACACGGTGATCTACTTTGCTTCTCGTGAAGCCAAGCCCCTGTATAAATGTATCAAATTTCTGATACCACATCCTTAGTGATTGTTTTAACCCATACAGAGACTTCTTTAACTTGCATACCAATTCTTTCTTACCCTTCACTGCAAAGCCTTCAAGTTGCTTCATGTATATTTCCTCTTCCAGATCCTTGTGAAGAAATTTTTTCATCACATCCATCTGTTCTACCTCAAAATCAAAAGCAGCAACAATAGATAAAAGTAATATAATAGAAGTTACCTTAGCAACAAGAGAAAAAATATCACCAAAATCAATTCCCGGCACCTGGGAATAACATTTTTCTACCAATCGAGCTTCGTATTTCTCCACCTTTCCTTATGCATTTTTCTTCTTCTTGAACACACATTTCCTGCCAATGGGTTTCCTTCTAGACAACAACTCGACCAGATCCCAAGCCTCATTTTTGTGCAAAGATGCCATTTCATCAACCATGGCCTCTTTCCAGAGTTTTCCATCCTCTGAATCTACTACGTCCTTCACAGTTTTGGGATCATTGTTAGTAATATATAAAGAAAAATTTGAACAGAAAGCAGATGGAGTATACCTTTCTGGCCGCGTTCTTTCTCGAACTAATCTTCTCACACCTGGAGTTTGTGGCTCTTCATCTTTTGATTCCTCCTCTACTGTAGAGTCTAATTCTTCCTCCTTTAGCTCAAACTCTCTTCTCAGGTTCCTTTGGTTGAACTTCATGTTTAATAACATCTTTCACCTCTCTGAACGCCATAACTCGGATGTACACAACCTTCCTTGTTACCGGGTTCCAAAGCTTATAGCCCTTTAAACCATCCTTATACCAAATAAAGATGCACTTCTTAGATTTACTATCCAACTTGTTTCGTTTTTCCTTTGGAACAATTACATATGCATCACATCCAAATACCCTCAGATGTGAAAGAGAGGGTTTCTTACCAGTACATACCTCTTATGGAGTCTTATCCTCCAACGCTGATGAAGGTGATCTATTGACCAGGTAGCATGTTGTCTCCACTACCTCTGCACAGAATTCCTATCCTAATCTGGCACCACTGACCATGCTTCTTGCCCTTTCCATAAATGTCTTGTTCATTATTTTTGCAACTCCATTTTGCTGAGGTGTATATGGAGTAGTCTTCTGCTGTGCTATACCACACTTCTTGTAGAATTCTTCAAATTCCTTACTGCAAAACTTTCCATCGTTATCTGTCCTCAACACCTTTATCTTCTTGTCTGTCTAGTTTTCCACCAGAGCCTTCAATTCTTTAAACCTGTCAAAGACTTCAGATTTCTTCTTAAGGAAATATATCCACGTATTCCTTGAGAATTCGTATATAAATGATACATAGTACACATACTTACCCAGTGGTGGAACCTTCATAGGCCCAAACACATCGCTGTGTACAAGGTCTAATATCTATTTCGCCCTCTTACTACTAGAGGAAAAACTCACCCGATTATTCTTCCCACATACACAAAATTGTTCCACCCATCAATAACAATGCCACCTTGCAGCTTGTACAGAGTTCCAATTCTAACTCTCTGCATCAATACCAATTCTCCCCAACCCATTTTGCACATGTACTTCTCGCACACTGTTTTTAAACCTGCACCATCCATCTTGCTTACAGAAATTAGATTTCTGGCCAATGCAAGAATATGCAGAACACTTTGAAGTGTATCAACCAAATATGGTCGATCTCTACAGCTCAACATGCTAAATCATTTTTAGTTAGTAAGGTATGTGCTCATAATTTGTTGAGATTTAATTGTTAATAGTTAAAATTTTGTCTAGTGATATGCAACCGCGGGTTCCCTAATCATTTCTACCCTTTGTTTCATATCCAAGCCCTTACACTCCTTGTCCTATGATCATTACCTTATCCCTGTCATCATTCCCTAAAAGACCCCTCTCAACCCTTTCGGCTCATGTTAAATACTCCTTGTCGTCCTAATCATTATCAAACATCTCCACTTAAACCACATTTCAACCGTGGCTATTATCACCCCTTCAACCTTGTACTACCCTGCCATTATAATAACCATTCCCACGGAGGCATGATGAGGGTGACATAATCAACATGTTGAGGGTGGAGTCATCGACAAGATGCAAACAATTCTCATCAACATCAAGGCAACCATTTTGTTTGCCAATCATAAGGGAATTCTATTCCTATATCAGTATTATAGGCAAAGAGTAAAAGTTTTAAGTTCGATTCAGAAATTATGGTTTTACATAGGCATGGGAAACGATCACCATGACCTGACCTTTGGCCAATTTTACTGTAGCTCTAAGTATCAACAATTCAAAGGAGTTCCCGAAAAGCGGGGATGGTTTCCATTTTTAAGAAATTTTCGAGGATATAATAATAAATTAGTCCTGGAATTTGTAGAGAAATTTGATGGAGAGCATGTTAAAGTTGGTATTTTTAATTTTAAAGTTACAGAGGAGTCTCTTAGCCATGCTATAGGGTTACCCTATGTGGGTGAACAATTCTTCAAGGGTGGGAAATTACATATTCCAAAATGTGCTTCATTCCTCAAGCCAACCTTCAGTCAATCAGCTGGATGAAAGGTATACTACGAAGTTGTATCGAAGAGAAATGACACCCTTTGATCACCATGTTGCAATGATTTCTTCCCTATGAGGGAAGGTATGCTATAGTTCTTTTATATCATATTTTCCTATTATCACATTTTGTTGAAGATAGAAAGATCAATATTTTTCATTTCTAGGAATTAAGCTTGCATAAAATGTCTTGAGGGTTACAATCAATGAGCGGGAACCCTAAGACAATGTTTTATCACCACAGGCTTACTAAAATAATAGTTGTTTCTAAGCTTACAAAGTGGCGGAGGCCTTGGGAAGACGTCCTAATTGAAAACTATAATGGGGAAGAGACTCAATCCAAAAGTCGGCAACAGTTGGTTGGATAGTCACTTAATCATAGAAGAGAGACGTTTTCACAACATTGCCAAGTGGCGCATAATCATACAAATAACATTATCTCTCCTACTGCCAAAACCCCTCATAAATTGACACCCTTTTCTAATACTATGGAAGAGGGGACATCTTCAAAAGCTCGAAGGGCAAGTAAGTGAAGTAATAAGTGGAGCAGCAGTAGTAAAGACCGTCCTCAGCTAGTTGATATTGTAGGGTCAAAAGTTGAAGAACATGCATCAAAAGCTTTTGAAGCTTGTGCAGGGATTGAACCAAAGCCTAAGCTGAGGAAATCTCTTTTTCCAACCCAAGTGCTAGCAATGTCCAAGGCAGAGACTTTGATCCAAGGCTGCAGAAGAACTAGAAGCATGAACAATCTTAAGACTCCTAAACTTATAAATTATAGGCGTATTGATGCTATTTCCTCACATGACTCAGATGGTAAGGAATTGCATTCTTCCCTTAAATAAAGTATTGTTTTAGCATCTACAACGCAAATCCCCTTTGACATTAGACAATATTTGGAAACACGATCCCCTATTCAGTCCTCGCCTAGCAAGAATCCTAGTCAAAAGGTCAAAAGAGAAGTTCAAAAAGCTTCCTCACGAGAGAAAGGTCATAGAAACACACTAGGGGGTAGTGCCTCTCGACAATTGACAACACCCATGAAAAATCTTACTCCTATAGAAGACTAAAACTTGACGATTCGTTTAGTGAAGTTGCAGAGAAAGATTATTAAACTTCCCATGTAAGAAAACAAGTATCAAGTCTTATTTCAATATGTCACAAAAGTTATGCATTAGATCAGAGAAACTAATCTTTTGTTGTATTCACTGAATGATGTGCTAAAGTGGAAAAACAAGCAATTGCTATGTTAGAAAATCGCCTAGATGAAATAGACCAAAAAGCTAAGTGCTTAAGAGTTTGCTTTCTAGTTTAAGAAGTGTTCTATTCCAATTAAGCATGGGTTAGATGTCTTCGTTAAGGTCACTGGACTTTGACCAGAGTTTCTTTTGCTACCATGTCAGTTCTATTTTTGGCATACTATGGCAACATGCATCAGGAAATGCATTTGACTTTTCATAGGGGGATGTTGGAGCCCATTTTCATCCCCAATTTTCTACCTCTTATCCCTACTTTCAACATCTTTTAATTATGAAAGTACTCCTGCTACCTACCCTATCACCTACATCACTCCCTAAACCCTACTTGTACATGCCTAAGAGGTAACTGCACTTAAATAACATCGTTTTGATATTTGTGATTGAATTTAAAGTGAAGTTTGAATGTGTTTCATTCCCAAGTAAAGGTAGTATGCTTGGTTCTTGAAATATCTAGAAGTTTAAAGCGTTGCTTAATATTTGTACTTGGAGTTAATTTCATTAAGCCTTTGGTTTTAGTAAGTTTGTGTTTTGATTGCATAGATTTAGAGTAAGAAATTTAATGGATTGATGTTAGGTCCCCATAATACTAGTGTAGTCCCTTATTATTATTGTCATTGTACCCCTTATTGTTATTTTTTTCCCATGTTGTCCCCATATTATTATCATTGTGCCCCATAGAAGCCCACAATTATTATTGTTGTGCCCTTACATTGTTATTTTTATGTCGGCTTTGATTATATTGTGACCCCTTAAACTCCTATACATAGAATTGTTGTAATGTAAAGTAGGTT
The DNA here is from genome assembly GCA_000404065.3 of Pinus taeda. NCBI lineage: Eukaryota > Viridiplantae > Streptophyta > Pinopsida > Pinales > Pinaceae > Pinus > Pinus taeda. Next base: position 20,161 of record APFE030672906.1, on the reverse strand, counting down.
TCCCCCTTGAAGAGGCTACATTTTAAGTTGTTGATCTATCTCTTCCTTCTATTTTGTGAGCTGGTTGCATAATAATTGGTATCAGACCTTTGGATTCTACGGTTTCACTACTTCAAATAGGTCATAATGGAATGTTTTCTATAAAAAAATTTCCACGAAGCTTATAAAGCCAAACTTAAAACCTAATTGAGACGAGTTCGTGATGAACCACTAACCAAAATTCAGGTATTTTATCACTATATTTTCTGAGATATGAACTGAGGAATTTAGGGCTTTTACAGGATCCTGAATTGGATCACAAACAGGTCACGTTTGGAAAATCATCATAATTTTCTATATGAGCTTCTGATTTAGATTTAGTAAAAAATGACACAAATCTGATAGATTATAGTTTGTTTGGTATCATTTTCAGAACCTAAGGTCGAAACAGTGCTACATGACACAACGTACAACTTCATGCTACTGAACTCGCATATAATTAGGACATAAAGGGAGATTGGACATATATATTTCTTTTGGAATGCAATTGCGACTAGACTTGGGGTTTGGAAAGAAGACTCAGAGGGATATGACAGGCCAAAATTTTAGAACTTGGAGATCCAAAATTACAAAGTTACCGACATTTCAGGATCGAGCTCATACAACACGAAAAAAATAAAAATAAAAAACCTTGTTTGGGAAGGTAGTTTGAAGTGACTGAAAGGGAATTGTGAAGAATAATTATCATTCATTGATTCCCCAGAAAAAGAAAGCGAAAACAGCTAGTAAGAAACATGAAATATCTACTATGACACATGAAGAGGAGGAAGAAATGCAACATGATATATAAAAATTGCGAGACCTAGTGCAACAACTTTCGCTTTCACAAAAAGTAACTGAAACTAAGATGGATCATTTAAATAATGGAATGGAAGCTATGATGGATGGCATGGAAGCTAATATGAATAGTGTAGAAGCAAAACTTAAAGGAAACATGAAAGATTTGAAGATAGGTTTGACAAAGTTTCTACAATAAATGCTTACTAATGTCGAAAGGGTAGTAGAGGAAACTCATGATGAGAAGAAAATAAATGTTAGTCATGATTTCATAGACTCTAACGTTGTATTGAAGACCCACCATGTTCCAAAGATCGATATGAGGAAGTTTGATGGCAAGGATTTTGTAACATGGATACTACAGATGGACCAATATTTCGATCTCCATAATGTGCAAAGAACACAAAAGGTACACATTGCAAATTTATATTTGGAACCCAATCAATTTGTATGGTATCGATGGCTTTTCTTCATAAACAAATTGTCACTAGGTAAATTTTTATGGAAGAAATGATAGGACATTATGAGGATACAAAAATAAACACCTTTTTTAGCCAATTGATAGATCTCAAACATAAGGGTTCAATGGTGGAGCACATTGAGGACTTCCAAAAATTGAATATAAGGGTAAAATATATTATAGAGGAGCATAGGATTGATTTGTTCATAGGGAATTTAAAGGATAACATGCAACATGAGTTTTTCCTTTCAGAACCTAATTCATTGGAAAATGCATTCATTTTGGCAAGAAAAACTGAAAAAAAAAAAAACAAAAATTATGGCAACAAGGAAGGCTACCAGTGATAACTATAAAGATGAAAGTGTTTCTTCCCCTAGCCTTTCCAAAACCTGCAAGGTTGACACCATAACAATTGGAAGAAAAAAGAGAAAAATGGCTTTGTGTCAGAAAATACACTGAAGATCATAAGTTTGATGAGAATAAATTATTTTACATACATTGTGAAGAGGAGGAACAAAAGGAACAAGAAACATCGGAAGACGAGGATAAACACTAGGAACAAACCCTAGAGAAAGAAGAAATGAATCTAACCATATCTTCTAATGCATTGGTCAAAATTACCACTACGCAAACTATCAAGATAGAAGGACATATAAAGAAGAGAAAGGTAATAGTGTTGATTGATTTGTGCAGTACCCATAATTTTATTCATTGTAAGATAGGAAAGGAATTGAATTGATTCGTATATCCAAAATCAGACTATCAAGTGATGGATGCAAATGGTGGAGCCATTAATTTCTCTAAAAAGTGACATAATATCAAGCTATCCATGGGAGAATATGTTTTGAATAGTACAATGCTTTCCATTCCAATGGGTGGTGCTGATGTTGTGCTAGGAGCCCAATTGCTACAATCTTTGGGTACGATAACTTTTAATTTTCAAGAACTTTTTATGAAATTTGTTTCAGAAGGAAAAGAAGTTGAATTAAGGGCTATCATACGGAAACCAGGAAATATAACAAGCTCTAACAATATGACAAATATTCTAAAGAATGAATAACAAGGCATAATTGCACAATTATGTTTTCTAGAGGTACCCACATTGGAGTCATTTATTTATCCAGATCTCCAAAAAGCCTTGCGAAATCATTCCAGGGTATTTGACACTCCCAAAGGCTTCTCACCTATTCATGATCATGATCATGCTATTCATTTGATTCCAGGAAGTGTCCCTCCAAACATCTGGCCTTATAGATATCTCTATGCCAAAAATACTGAAATTGAAAATATGGTTGCAGAAATGCTAGAGGCTAGTATAATTCAAACTAGTCAAAGTTCTTTCTCTACTAAAGTAGTATGTGTGCACAAGAAGGATGGATCATGGTGCATGCACCCAAAATATAGGGAGCTCAAAAATATCACTATTAAAGATAAATTCCTCATTCCTATCATTGATGAATTATTGGATGAATTGCATGGGAAATTACTTCACCAAGTTAGACCTTTGTTCATTATATCATCCAATCAGAATGAAGATTAAAGACATTCTGAAAACAAAATTTAGAACTCATGATGGTCATTACGAATTTTTTCTCATGCCTTTTGACCTCACCAATGCACCTTATACATTTCAAGGTTTGATGAATTCCATTATCAAACCCTTAGAAAATTTGTGTTAGTTTTTTTTAATGATAAACTATTCTACATCAAGTCTAGAAAGGATCATGTTCAACATGTTCACAAACTACTCAAAATATTGGAGGAGAAACAATTATATGAAAAATACTCTAAATTTTTCTTTGGAGTGCAAGATGTGGAATATTTGGGTCATATTGTATCTCATGAAGGTGTTAAGGTAGACCCTAGCAAAATTAAAGCCATTAAGGAATGGAAAATCCCCACATTTGTAAAGAATCTACGAGGATTTCTCGAGATAACAGGATATTATTGTAAGTTTGTTAAGAATTATGGGAGAATAGTGGCACCTCTAACAACATTACTAAAGAAAGATGCATTTTCTTGGACTCCAAAAGTAACAAAGGTCTTTTAACATATTAAAGAGGCAATGTGCCAAGAACCAGTCTTAGCTATGCTAGATTTCACAAAAACCTTTATTGGGAATGTGATGCCTCAAGAAATGGAATTCAAGAAGAATGACCCATCACTTTCAAAAGTCATGCAATCAAAGGAAAATATTTACACCAAGTTATTTATGACAAGGAAATGTTTGCAATACTACATGCACTTAAGAAATGGTGACCTTACCTAATGGTAAGACACTTCAAGGTAAAAACAGATCATGATAGTATTAAATACATTTTAGAACAAATATATCTTCACAAGAGCAACCAAAATGGGTCACAAAGATGTTGGGTTATGACTTTGAAATCATCTACAAAAAAGGGAAGAAAAATGTTGTTGCAAATGCACTCTCAAGATAGGATGAGGATGTGGAAGCATTGCTTTATGAAATTTATATTATCTAATAAGATTGGATAAACAAAACAAGGTATGAATGCAAGAATGGTGAAGAAGTGTTGTCACTCATTCAAAAGCTGCACCAAGATCCCAGTAAATCTAATACATTTAGCTTGAAAAATGATTTTTTATGGTACAAAGATCGCTTATACCTCTGTAACAATTCCCAACTCAGACAACAGATTCTTAGGGAATTGCACACATCTCCCTTAGGAGGGAATTTAGGATTTTTAATAACTTACCATAGGGTTAAGAATGAATTTGTTTGGGATGACCTTAAATATGATATTCAAAAGTTTGTGGTGGAATGTTTGGTTTTCCAACAAAATAAAGTTGATACAATTAAGAGCCCAAGTATATTACAACCTTTATCCATTCCATGTCAACATTGGGAGGAGGTTTCAATGGATTTTATCACATGTTTACCCAAGTCTAAAGGAAAGAGTGTCATCATGGTGGTATTTGTTAGACTTATCAAGTATGCACACTTTTGAGTGCTATCTCATCCATGTAAATCTAGTATAGTTGCTACTGCATTTATGGAAACAATTCAAACGCTATGTAGAAATCCAAAGATTATTGTAAGTGACAGAGATCCTATTTTCACTGGAAATTTTTGGATCAAAATATTTTCTTTTATGGGTACTTAGTTATCTCATAGCTCATCTTATCATCCTCAATCTGATGGGAAAACTGAGATAGTGAACAAACGTTTGGAAGGATATCTCCATTGCTTTGTATCTGATAAACAATCACAATGGGTCAAATGGTTTCTCACTGAATGGTGGTATAACACTTCCTTCCATACTGCAGCAAAAATGACCCCATTTATAATGCTCTATGAATATAATCCATTGTCCATCAAATCATATTTTAGAGAAAATCCTAAGGTTCAAGTAGTGGAAGATCACATCTAGAATCAAAAAAAGTTCTCCAACTCTTAAAGGTTAACCCCACTTTGGTACAGAATAGAATGAAACAATAAGTATATCAACATCGTAGGGAAAGAATTTTTGATGTAGGTGACTGGGTATTTCTACGGTGACAGCCATAAAAACAAATGTCCCTCAATCAAGCTAAGAACGATAATAAATTATCACCAAAGTATTATGGTTCATACAAGGTGTTGCAAAATATTGGTACTACGGCATACAAATTGGAACTTCTTGCATCTTCCCGAGTGAACCCAGTTTTCCATGTTTCATGCTTAAAGAAGGTTATGGGTGACAAGCTCTTTGTTCAAACAATATTTCCAGGGCTTGAAGAGGAAGAAAAAATCATATTGGAACCTGAAGCAATGACAGAAAGAAGAACTCGACAACTGCATAATCGATCAATTTTAGAGTATCTCATCAAGTGGAAAAACTTACCCACCAAAGATTGTACATGGGAGGATCAGAATATTATACAAAAACATCTAAAACTAATCAAGTGTTAAGGAAAACACTTTTTTGAAGGAGAGGGGCTTAGATCCCTATAATACTAGTGTATTCCCCTATTATTAATGTCATTGCACCCCTTATTGTTATTTTTGTGCCCATATTGTCCCCATACTTTTATTATTGTGCCCCATAGAAGCCCACTATTGTTATTGATGTTCCCTTACATTATTATTGTTATGTCGACTCTGATTATATTGTGACCACTTAGACTCCTATATATAGAAAAGAAGTATGGTCATTTGTATCATCCAGTAATTTTTCATTTATGTAATGTAAAGGAGGATTCCCCCTCGAAGAGGTTGTGTTTTAAGTCATTGATCTATCTCTTTCTTCTATTTTGTGAGCTAGTTGCATAACAATTAATTTAAGTTGATTTCCCTTAGATTTCTTATGTTTTATGAGAATGAGATGATTGCTATTTTTCTTAATTCATAAGTGTTTTTCATCATTCTATACTTGACGATCATGATCAAGGAAAATTATATACTCTGAAATTCATATTGAGGTAAAAACACAGTACAACTTGTGCTTACGAGTCCTGGTTGAAAATTAAATATTAGGAGGTTTAATCACTAATTAAAACTCTCAACATTTTGGTGTTGTTGTTGGGAAGTTCTATTTTCGTTCAGGTAAGATATTTATTACAGAGTTTCAAGGGTATTACTAGTAGTAATAGGGAAGAGAGAGTACGGCAAGATGTTAGTGAAGACCCACGCATCCACTATTGTGGGGTTGCTCCATAGTTTGATCATTTTTTCTTATATTTGAACTTTTATTTCCTTTTCTTTATATGTAGTAGTAGAAGTAGGGCTAGGGATAGTTAGGGCATATTTATTGCTAATTGAAAGTTTCCTACAAGTTTTGGTCCAACAACCACACCAATCATTAATCCTACTAATCGGTATGTAGGAATAAAGCAAGAAGAAGGAGGTGTTGAGAACAAAGTGGCTTTGGAGAGGGAGTTCCTGAATGAAGACAAGGAAACATTCAAACACATTATTTTTGGGAGTACAAAAGGAATTTTATTAGAAGAACCAGTCATATATCTAGAATAAACTAATGTCGAGGACCATCCTTCACTACCTCTTGTTGACCGGGTAATAATGAACAGACCTCTTCAAGAACCTGTAGTAGACATGGCCAACTAAGAAGGAGAGAACAAAAACAATGAGGAACACTGGGGTGAAGGAGAAGGTCAACATCGTAACATATTTGGAAGAAACAATGAGGAACGTCAGGGGGAAGGAGAAGGCCCACATCATAACCTAGTAGGAGGGAACCATGAAGGATCGACGGGAGGAATAAAAGAAGAAGAAGGAGAAGATGGTTTATGAGCCTAGGTGAACAAACCATCTACTCCTGGGATGATATGTTGTAGGAAAGAAGCTTCATGACAATTCCTAAGATTATCTGCCAAGAAACCAGAAATATGTACCCAACAATGTCACTAGAGTGGAATTAGGAAACTTATTAGAAAGCTTCAAAAAGAATATCCTAACCATTATTGGTAACCAACTTGACACAATAAAACTCGGAAATAACAAATCCCACAAACCTCCCTACTCAAGCATGCCTAGTACGTCCTACAATCTTAACATTCAACCTTATAAGCAGGGGTAAAACCCAAATCATTATCAACAATGCTTGCTGCCTCTTCCTCCTTTCCACCATATTTTACCTGCACCGTTGAACCCATCATCCTCACAGGCATCACCATCATTGAACCTGCCTCGTCCTACTTTGATTCCTGCACAACCCATAGAAAATCCCAACCATAATAAACAACCTCAATCTATAAAAAATATGGAAGTACAACCTTTTCCTACCTATATGATCATTGTTGTCCCAATAAATGAGATTCAACTATGATCTAGGAAAATAATCAATAAGGAAAAATCAACTGTCATTATTCGTGAAGAGGCCCCTCAAGTACAAACTGAAAATCACATTCAACAAGGAAAATAAAAATAAAAATTAGAACCAAATGATCCTCCTTACCTAAAAAGACTACTTGCTCAGAAGGAATAGATCCCAATCAAATATGAGTTAGAATCAAAATTAAGGAATGTTTGTATTGAAATTATGCTATTAAAAGCCATCAGGGACATTCCAATCTTAACTAAAATTATTAAAGACCTGTGTATTAAGAATCCAGGAAGCAAAGGACACAAGAACCAGAATGTAAAAGTCATGAGTGAAATGTCCAGGATGATCTCAGATTTACCATTAAAATATAGTGAACCAGGAAATCCCATAGTGACCATCAAAATCAATGGACTACTTGTGCCAAGCATCCTTATATACTTAGGAGAAACAATTAATCCTATGACTTCTGAAACCGTGACATCTTTACAATTGCAAGGGATGAGTCCTTCACCTATTATTTTAGAATTGGAAAATAAATCCATTATTAAACTCATGGGAACTCTAGAAGACATAATAGTCATCATTTATTCCTGGAAATATCCTATCGATTTCATTTTTATTTCTCATAAAAAACCACGACATCTTGTAGTCCTAGGACACCCTTGGTTAGCTACTATGAATGTTGTGATAGGGTTTCAAAATGGAGAAATGGTCATTTCCAATGGTTCATATAACCAAACCTTGTCAATTCCACCCCTCCTCAACCTATTGCTGAAGTACCCTTATGGCTAGAGAGTTCTTATGCAGATGAAGATTGTATGTTTTCTTCATTATCATTAGAACGATCTAGAGGAATCCGTGAACAATCAGAAGATCATATTTTGCAGCAATTTTCATCTGATCGTTCTCATATTGATTATCTGATTTATTTTAGTGGTTATCAGCATGTTTTCAGTAATAAGTTTCAGGAAGCTTGTCATCTAGCTACATTTTCCTCATTCACAGCAATAGAGGACAACAATGAGCTCACGACGGAACCAATTGAAATCAATGAAGGAAAAATTTTGTATATTGCCAATGAACTAAAAGAAGAAAAAAAGCAAAATTTGTTGAGAATGCTTCAAGAAACATACGGAGCTTTGGCCTGGGACTATTTGGACATGAAAGGCATACGCCTAGATACATGCATCCACCACATCTACACCAATGCGGAGATGATATCAATTTGTCATCCGCAGAGACGCATGAATCTAGCCATGAAAGAAATTATAAAAGACGAGTTGCAGAAGTTATTAGCTACAAGTTTTAACTATCCTATTTCCAGTAGTAGATGGGTGTCACCTTTGGTGGTAGTTCCAAAGAAGAATGGTGAGTGGTGCATATATGTTGATTATAGGGAGTTAAATAAAGCCACCCTACAAGATTATTTTCCGTAGCCATTTATTGATTAGGTACTTTACACACTTTCTGGTAAAAGGTATTTCTCTTTTCTAGATGAGTATAGAGGGTATAACCAGATTCAATATCTAAGGAAGACTAAGAGAATACCACTTTCACTTGCCCTTGGGGTACCTTAGCTTATCGAGTTCTTCATTTTCGCCTTTTCAATGTCCCAGCCTCCTTTTAGCGAGCTGTTCTAGCCATCTTTTCAGACTTGATCCATGACTGTGTAGAAGTCTATATGGATGAACTCACAGTGTATGGAGATGATTTTTCCCAAGCTCTCGCAAATCTAGAAAAAGTGTTGATTAGATGTCAAGAAGCCAACCAAGCCCTTGGTAGCTGTAAATATAAAATACTTCAAACTAAGGGGATAGACTTGGGCCATCATATTTCATTTGAAGGAACCAAAGTCAATCCAACAAAGACTGAGGTAATCTTACATATTTCAATTCCTAGTATAGAAAAAGAGGTAGGAAGCTTTTTGGGACATGCAGATAACTATACTCGATTTGTTAAAAAAATTACATGAGTTACAACCTCTTTATTTAAATTATTAACTAAGGACATTGATTTTTTTTGGAATGATGATTGTCAACATGATTTTCAAGTATGAAGGGACAGGTTATCCACTGCTCCAGTATTGAAGGGACCAAGTTGGTCCTTACCGTTCCACGTTTGCAAGGATGCTTCTCATACCACACTTGGAGCAGTTTTAGGACAAAGGGAAGATCATTCTTCTTATGCTATTTACTTTGTTAGAAAACATATTTCCCCTACTAAACTAAAATATTAGTGAGTAGGAATTCTTAGTAGTTGTTCATGCCATTAGCAAATTTAGACAGTACATAACCTCTTATCAGACTTTTGTCCACACCAATCATTCTGTCATTAGATTTTTTATGAGCACACCTATCAATAATGGTAGGATTATTAGATGGTTGTTTTTTTTGTAATAATTTAATATAACTGTGATTGGTAGGCCTCGGCGAGATATTTTACAGTTGACTTCTTGTCTTAAATGAATTCCATGCAGGAAAAGGTACCGAACACAGTACCATTCTTGGATGAAGAATTGTTTCCTATATCTACCTATTTTCATGGAAGTTTCCTGAGAATTTGTCTACTAGGGAGAAGCATAACATTATACAGCACAGTGTTGACTACTCTTGGATCGATAGAGACTTGTTTTACACTACACCTGACTTGATCATGAGGAGATGCGTGCGACAAAATGAGATATTTGATGTGTTGAAGGCCTGCCATAGTGAGACATGTGAGGGGAACTTTGCATAAAAAAAGGACCGCATTCAAAGACCTTCGTAGCTGGTATTATTGGCCCTCACTTTTCAAAGATGCTGAAAAGTTTGTATCCAGTTGTGATGCTTGTCAAAGGATGGGGAGGCGAGTTCCTTTAGATGAGATGCCCCTTCAAACACAGATATTAACAAAACCTTTCGACAAGTGGGAATTATATTTCATGGGACCTATCTCCCCCATGTCAAAGAAGAAAAAGTATATTTTAGTTGCACCCAATATGTTACAAAGTGGCTGGAAGCGAAGGCTTTGTATGTGGCAACTGAAAAGGTAGTAGTGGATTTCCTTTTTAAAGACATTTTCACTAGATTTTGATTACGCCATGAGATTTTTACGAACCAGGGTATGCAGTTCACATCGAAATTAGTCAAGGTTCTCACTGAACAATATCAAATCAAACATCAAAAATCTACTCCTTACCACCCCCAAGCCAATGGGTGGGTGGAAGGCACATACAAAGTGTTAGAATTCATCTTAACCAAGATCATTCAGTTACATCACAGGGATTGGGTTGACAAGTTGTTAGAGTCATTATGGGATTACCGCATAACTTCAAGGAATTTGACAAGACACACCCCATATGAGCTAGTTTATGGTAAGTAGGTGTTGTTGCCTATTTATTTCCAAGTGTAAACATATCTAACTGCCACTCAACTCGGGATGAATCTTAAAGAAGTCCAACAACAAAAATTAATGCAGTTGAATGAGCTTGATGAGATTAGACAGGATGCATTCCATTGAACCATGTTGGTGCAATATCAAAAAGCTTGTTTACATGACAAGTTTATTAAAAAGAAGATTTTTCGTCCAAGACATTGGGCCTTTCTTTATGACGGTAAGTTCAAATAGTTCAAAGGTAAATTCACCACTAGGTGGTTAGGTCCTTATGAGGTGGATGAGGTTTCCAACATTGGTTCATTCTGCATTAAAAATATTGATGGCTGTCACACCTCTTTCATAATAAATGGCTATCAACTCAAGATTTATCACCAACCGCTCTCCCCACAACAATTTCTACAGGACGTAAGAAGAGATCTAGAGAAGGAGTTTGTCCATGAAAATTACTAGCATCTTCCCAGTTCATTTAGTTAATTTCTTATATATATATATAATCAGTGGGTTATTTATGGAAAAGGAGCCTGTCAAAGTCTTCTTTGGATGATTTTAGACTCTCAAAAGTTGAAACTCCCAAGAAGTGACTAATCCAGGATCATAAAAAATACATGGAAAAATGGTAGACTGGGGATTCCTTGAGTAAAGATGTATTCTTTTCCGGCCTTAAGCAAATACTTACAGAAACAAAGCCCCTTGTAGTTTCCTTTGGGTGGTTTAGAATCTCGAAATATGAAAGCAACATTCAGCAGATTTCATGACATTTAATGAATGAGAAACTTTTAGATTTTATACTCCATGTTTTATTGTACTTAACAACTTTCTATACTCTAATATGTAAGAAATAAAGTATGTTATTATGAATGTAATTCAGGAACAACATTTTTAGATAAAATTTGGTATTCATGTTTCATTCTTAGAAGCATCGCTTCATGATCAGTGTCTTATTCTACTATCAACCAAATATGGTTGATCTCTACAGCTCAGTGCACTAAATCATTTTGAGTTAGTAAGGTATATTGTCATAATTTGTTTAGATTTAATGGAGAATAGTTAAAATGTTGTCAAGTGATATGAAACCATCGGTTCCCTAAACATTTCTACCCTTTGTTTCATAGCCAAGCCCTTACACTCCCTTTCCTATAACCATTACCTTATCCCTGCCATCATTCCCTAAAAGACCCTTGTCAACCCTTTCGACTTATGTTAAAACCTCCCTGTCATCCTAATAATTATCAAACTTCTCCACATAAACCACATATGAACCATGGCTATTATCATACCTTCAACCTTGTAGCATCTATCGCCATGATAACCATTCATATGGAGGCATGATGAGGGTGATATCATCAAAACTATGAGGGTGGATTCATCGACATGATGGGGACAATTCTCATCAACATCAAGGACACCATTTTATTTTTCAATCATAAGCGAATTCTATTCATATCTTAGTATTGTAGGAAGAGAGCTAAAATTTTGAGTTTGTTCTAGAAATTGTGGTTTTGCACAGGCATGGGGGCCAATCACCATGAGCCAATATTTGGCCAATTTTCTTGCAGCTCTGAGTATCATCATTGCAAAAGAGTTCTTGAGGAGTGGGGATGATTTCCATTTTTAGGAAAATTTCAAGGAGATAATGATAAAGTAGCACTTGAATTAGCTCTAAACTTTGATGGAGAGAATGTTAAAGCTATTAATTTGGATTTTAAGGTTATCGAGGAGTCTCTTAGCCACACTATAGGTTTACCCTTTGTGGGTGAACCATTGTTCAAGGGTTTGCAATTACATATTCCAAATTGTTATTCATTCCTAAAGCGAGCCTATAAGTCAATCAATTGGATGAAAGGTATACTACAGAGTTGTATCGAAGTGAAATGACACCCTTTAATCACCATGTTGGATCATTTTGTTAGCTCTGAGGGAAGGTATGCTATAGTGTTTTTATATCATATTCGACTATCATCACTTATTGCAAAAGATAGCAAGCTCAATATTCCACATTTCTTGAAGTTAAGCTTGAATGAAATTCATCGAGGGGTACAATTGGTGAGTAGGAACCCTAATACATCCTTATATCACCATAGTCTTATTAAAATGGTATTTATTCTTGAGATTACAGAGTGCCATAGGTCTTAAGAAGAATTCGTGATTGAAAATTTTCCTGGGGAAGAGACTTAGTTCAAAGGTCGACAACGATTAGTGGGATAGTCACTTAACCATAGAAGAGAGACCTTGTCATAACATTCCCAAATGACGCCTACCCTACAGATAACCTTGTCTCTCCTATTTTCAAAAACCCTCACAAATCGACAACCTATTCTAATACTATGGAAGATGGGACATCTTCAAAATCTAGAAGGGTAAATAAGTGAAGGAACAAGTGGAGTAGGATTAGTAAAGACTAACCTGATCCAACTAATATTGTAGGGTCAAAAGGTAAAGAACCTACGTCGAGAGCTCCTGAAACTCATGTAGGGACCAAATGAAAGCCTAAGGGGAGGAAAGCTCTTATTCTAGCCCAAGTTCTAGCAATGTCCAAGGCAAAGACTTCGATCCAAGGCCGTTGAAGAACTAGAAGCATGAAAAAACTTAATACTCCTAAAGTTATAAATTATGAGGCTATTGATGTTATTTCCTCTCCTGACTTAGATATGAAGGAATTGTGTTCTTCCCCTGAAGAAAGTCTTTTCTTAGCATCTACAACACATGTCCCCTTCTACATTGCACAAGATTTGGAAACACAGTCCCCTATTCAGTCCTCTCCCAGCAAGAATCTTAGTTAAAAGTTCAATAGAGAAGTTCAACAAGCTTCCTCACGAGGGAAAGGTCATATAAAAACACTAGGAGGAAGTGCCTCCCAACAATTAGAAACACCCATGAAAAATCTAACTCCTATAGCAGAAGAAAACACGAGGATTCGTTTAGTGAAGTTGCAGAGAAAGATTGTTAAACTTCGTAAGAAAGAAAACAAGTATCGAGCCTAATTTCAATCTGTCAGAGAAGTTAACCATCAGATTAGAGAAACTAATCTTCATTTGTATTCCTGGAATGAGGAGATGAAGAAAAAAACAAGAAATTGCTATGTTGGAAAATCTTTAAGACGAAACCCACCAAAAATCTAAGTTTTCAAGAACTTGCTTTACAGTTTAAGAAGTGTTTTCTTCTAATTAAGCATGGGTTGGAGGTCTTGGTTAAAGTCACTAGTCTTTGACCAGAGTTTTTTTTGCTACCACATCAGTACTATTTTTGGCATACTATGGCAACATGCATGAGGACATGCATTTGAATTGGCATGATTAAGGGTTAAATGCACTTAACTCACATCGTTTTTTCTATTTTTGATTGATTTTAAGTGAATTTTTGAGTCGTGTCCCTATATGCTAACTATTTGTTCATGGGTTTAGCTGGAAGCCTGGAGATAGGCTTGAAAGATCTGCATGAATGGAATGATGCCTCTTCATCAAAAACCTGATCCTTGACTGAGTTCAAGACAGTCTGGCCATGTGGGACCTTTCCTCTTGTTCTGACCATCAAAGATTACACAACGATCTTTGAGGACAAGCACAATGCTTCCAGGATCAATTTGCTATGTTAAGTATGATAATTCCAAGGCCAAAGATCATCCAAATCATAATCAAATGGCAATTTTCCATCTTAAAAATTCATATTGGATGTCATGGACTAATTTTCTAATCCAAGGAGACCATGTCTCTTGATTCCTTTTTTCTCCATACACAGGGACTAGTGGATATTAGCAAAGTTAAGTTCCACAGTCTATACTTAGTACAAATATTCTATAGATATAGGCTACCAGAAAAAAATATAAATATTATATTATAATATTATGGTAAATATAAAACATAATATTATAATAATTAATAATTGAAAAAATATATCCTCATTGTAATAATATAATTCAAAAGACCATAAAAGTTAATTAAATTTAAGAAATTCTTATACAAAATATTACTATAAAACTCGTCAAAGTGCCCATTAATTATTTCTAGGCATATATTAAATGTGAAATATAGGATTTTCAAAATTATGTCCCATAGTAGTCTTATGTAATTGGCAATATTGTGAAATATATGTAGTTTGGAATCTAAATCTCCTAAATGAAGCCCGAATTTTACTTGATAAGGGCATAGTTATCTTTTTATTCATAGTTATTTCTAGATCTCGTGACTTCATGTTAAAGGAATTTGAGATGGATAATTTTGGAGGCAAGTGTAGATTAAATATGGATAATTCGAAAATAATTAGTCTTTGTAGGTGGTTATATTGCGATGGGTCTAATATGAAGTTATCTGAAGTTTTGGTAAATTTTGGAATTTAAAGTTCAAATTCTCTCCTCACTTATGATTTGAGGTCTCCTTGAAAATCCGTATAAATTGGAATTACCAATTGCTCCAAATACTCATAAAAAAACCCGGAACATTAAGAATGTGCATTCCTTTATGATGAATTTCCATTGTTACCATAGTGTATGGGTGATGGGCCATGTTACACGATAAATGGAAATAGTGTGGCATGTCTCTATGTGACACAAGGGTGTAGTTATCTTAGTATTCATGAATTCTCCAAGTGTGTATTAGAGCATTTTAATTGTGGCAAGATCTTTTGTTTTTTTGCTTCAATTTATTTTTTTTGCGTTTTGGTTTTTGGTGTTTATGTGACCCAAGGGTATAGTTATCTAAATCTTTAAGAACTTGCGAGTTGTGTGTGTAATTTAAGAGAAATTTTATTGTGTTGAAACTTGAGACTCGTAAGCTTGTATCTAGTTTTCTTCAATAAGGGTGCCCTATTACTTGTTCATGGGTAGCTTCTGCATGAGTTATCAATGATTGAGTGGAAAGCACCAAAAGGGAACTTTTGTTTAACAGTTTTTTATATGTTAACTATGGGATTGCACTACGAAAGATGGATAAGAAGTGTAGAAACAATTCACAAAGGGGTGCTTTTTTGTGAAGTAAGACTTCAGAATATTTCATAGATACTGTTGTCGTGCATTTTTTCTAGAATATAGATATCATGAAAGCGTGGGAACATTCTATGCATTGGTCATAAGAATCGTTGGGAAATTGGATAGTGCGTTTGTGGTTTGAGCATTTGTATCGAAAATACGTGCAAGATATATGAGTAATTACTTTAGAAAGTGCAAAGAGAGGCCGATAGGATTGCTAAAT
The DNA here is from genome assembly GCA_000404065.3 of Pinus taeda. NCBI lineage: Eukaryota > Viridiplantae > Streptophyta > Pinopsida > Pinales > Pinaceae > Pinus > Pinus taeda. Next base: position 4,541 of record APFE030672906.1, on the reverse strand, counting down.
TGGAATTGTATAATTGGAAAATTTGTACTTTGGTTTTAAATAATAATTGGTGTATTAGATTTAGGGTTTTTAGTGTAGTTGTGTTAAGTTGGTAATAGACAATTAAAATAGTAATTGAAATATTTGGGGATGAACGTTGACCAATATATAATTTACCACTTATTTTACCAATGAAATATTTAGAACTACTGTGAAGAAATATTGATTTTCTAGTTATACCAAACGAAACCGTAGGTACCTATTACTTTTGCCTCATTTTAGGCATTCTATGATGTTTCATGAAGGGGATTCATTATTTTTATTTTTTTTCCAATCTATGATAGGGTGTCATTGAAAATATAAGTTGCATTCTTATTTCAATTTATATTCCCTATTATTAGTGATTATCTAATTAAGAAAATTATATATGTGTGTGTGTGTGTGTGTGTGTGTGTGTATTATAAAAAAAAATAATGTTTTTTTTATTATAGATTTATATGATAATCATATATTTGAATTATTACAATCATGTTAATAAAATTTACACCTTGAAAAATTACATTTTTATATAATTATAATTTGGAAAATATAAATAATGATCAAACATCTAAATAAAGAATATACAATTTAAAACAATATTATATAGTATTTCTTAAACTCTCAAATGCATATGTGAAATATTGATTTAATGTAATGATAATCTATTCACAAGGAAACATATCCATATGAAAATTTAAGATTCAATCCATAGGAAAATTTTAAGATTTCATCCATTACATGAGATCATAAGGATTTGTGTTTTTATGTGTAAAAATAGATCATATATATTATTTCATTTAGCTATTTTTTATTTCAAAATATTATTGTGATTTTTTCATATTAGAATTAATTTAGTTTAGTTAGGTAGAAAACTTCCTAAGTCTATATTCATAATATAATATTGAAACTATAACCTTATTAGTATTTGTTTTAGATAAAAAAAATAAGTTTTTGACAAATACATAATTACATTAAAAAGTCATTGTTTCTATTAATTAAATGGAATAAAACATAATTTTTCATATATATTCTCTTTTATTTATTATTATGTTACTAGGAGCTTAACATTCAACTCATTTTTAATTGATTTTTAAAAAATTACTAAATTTTCAATTTTATGTTTTTTGTTAAGCTTGGCATGTCCATATCATTTTCTATTATATAATAAGAAATTTTATACCACACAGATTAACTAGGTGGCCTCAACTTGCCCCAAGTGGACACCAAGTCTCCTCAACTTGCCCCGAGGGGAGACCAAGTTTATTGGTCACTGGTCAGCATTGCAAGCCATCCAAAAACAATATTGTTTTAATCTTTCCATCCATGCTAGATAGATGTCTATCTCATGTCCAAACACTACATAATTGCAAAAATGGACATTTTCGACATAAAAATTCAAAGCTAATGGCATAGACCAAAATTGTGCATGGGGATGAGTTTAATCCTTTTGTTCCTTTAAGGTAGATACGACGAGAGTTGGACCCTCAGCTATGCCCCTGGCATGCCATACAACTCCAAAATGCAATGGATGTGGAAATCAATTCTATCCATTCTCATATCCTATTTGTGCAACTTGAAGAGAATTTTCTCCATGTCCTTGTAATTTGGCATTCCCTAAACTGTCAGCGCCATACCCACGGATATTTGCTCCATCGCCTTACCTAGTAGAATCTTCATTAGCTAGTACAAGTACAATGTTTGCTTGAACTGTGTGATTCTCCCACGGGTGTTCCCTGGATGCAAAACAACAGTCCTTCAACTATCCATCTCTTCTTCCATCTCACCTACTTGCTTTACCTTCTCTTCCCATTCCTCAACCAATTTTCAAATGCCAACATCTGTCCCCTCACGGTAAACCTCTTCTGCTTTAGTAATGAGGTTCTCTACTGATTTCTGACCCTTACGAGTTCCCGACGTGCTCGTCCCATTATCTTTCCGGGGAGTCGGTCCTCTCCTACGGCGCCCATGTCCTCTCGCAGCACAGGCCATGACCTGCCCACGTCTTCTCGCAACATAGGCCATGACTTGCCCACATCCTCCCACAACACATGCCATGCCCTGTGTGCCCGAACATTGTTGACACCCAAAAAAATTTAGACTCAAATTTAAAATTTTCGTAATACACCACCTTTCTTGTTCTTGTTTCTTCGCTCCTCCATTTCTCACTGCATATGTGCAAGGGCGGGTTGAAGCCTGTAGATCCTAGAGAGGGGGGTCTTTGACCCTTACCCTATGGCCCGCCATTATTCCCTTCCCCCTTAGTATGCACTATATTGAGGTTATACCAACCCATCTCAAGCCAACCCTAGTGGCCCTCCTTGATTCTAGCAGTACGCTTATGTTGGTTCCAGATCTTTGCTTCGTGCGCCCGAAGATAAATGGCTTTGCCTCTGGAGTCCCCCCGGCTATTTTCCCACTCACGATTCATGGCCTTGTCATCAATGGTCTCATCCTTAAAACTAACAGTGGAAACTTTATTCCTACAAACATCTTTATATATGGAAACTCACAAGGCCTTATAAAGGGGACAGATCATGCACTCTTAATCTATCAAGAAAGACATGGCACCTAATACAAAGTCAATTCATTGGCTCATAATTAATCAAAGAAAATTTCCCAATGTTAATGACCATGAGGAGGAGTTGGAGCTTACCATTCCCATTTTGAATGTTATTCAATCTCTACCTTTGAAATATAGAAGTTATCTATCTTTCCATTTTTTTCGTTAGCTTGACCCGTCCATTCCATTTTCTATTATATAATAAAAAAGTTTACACCACACAGATTAACGATGTGGCCTCCACTTGCCCGGAGGGGAGACCAAGTCTGTTGGTCGCCGCTCAGCGTTGTAAGCCACCCAAAAACAATATTGTTTTAATCTTTTGAGCCATGCTAGATACATGTCTATCTCATGTCCAGAAATTAAATAACTATAAAAACTGACATTTTCAACATAAAAGTTAAAAGCTAATGACATAGACCAAAATTGTAACCTAGAAATCAGAGAACCCACAGTAAAAACCATTTTTCCATATACGTTTCAAATCCCAACAGGGATCCATCATCAAGACTATTTTGAATGTGATGGGAGCTAGATCATAAGCTCATTCCCCTAGCATGCCATACAACTCCAAAATGAAAGGGATGTGGCGGTAAATTCTCTCCATCCTGATATCCTTCTTGTGTAGCTGGAAGAGAATTTTCTCCATGTCCTTGTAATTCGACATTCCATGAAATGTCACCTCCATACTCATGGATATATCCTCCATTACCTTACCTAGTAGACTCTTCATTAGCCAGTACAAGTACAATGTTTTCTTGAACTGTGTGATTCTCCCACAGGTGTTCCATAGATGCAAAACAATACCTTCAATTATCCATCTCTTCCTTCATCCCCTTATCTATCCATGTAGTCGGGCCTCTCCTGGGGCGCCCACATGCTCTCGCAACATAGGCCATGACTTGTGTGCCAGAACACTGTTGACACCTAGAGAAAGTTAGACTCAAATTTAGAATTTTCATAATACACCACCTTTCTTGTTCTTGTTTCTTCTCTCCTCCATTTCTCACTACATACGTGCAGGGGTGGATCGAAGCCCATAGATCCCAGAGGGGAGGTCTTTGACCCTTACCTCATGGCCCACCATTGTTCCCTTCCCCCTTACTATGGATTGTATGGTCGTCCCATCCCATCTCAAGCCAAGCCTAGTGCCCCTCCTTGATTCTAGCAATATGTCTCCATTGGTTCTAGATCCTTACTCCGTGTGCCCAAAGATAAATGGCTTTGCCTCTGAGGGCCCCACTAGTTTTCCACTCACAATTCTTGACCTTGCCATCAATGATCTCATCCTTAAAACTAACAATACAAACATATTTATATATAGAAACTCACAAAGCCTTATAAAAGGAATTGATCATGCACTCTTAATCTATCAACAAAGTCATGGCACCTAATTCAAAGTTGATTCATCTTAACTCATAATTAATCAAAGAAAATTTCCCAATGTAAACGACCATGAACAAGACCATGAAGAAGACTTGGAGCTTAACCATCCCATTGTGAATGTTATTCAATCTCTACCTTTGAAATAAAGAAGTTATCTATTCAAATAATATTTGAATAATTATAAAAAAATTATATTTGAATAATTATAAAAATAATGGAAAAAAATATACATACTCCATATAACATACATGTACAATTTAAAATATAGAATATTTGAATTTAATGCAACTAAATTGAAAAAACACACGGCTTCTTCTACATTTGGTGAGAGTATGAAATATTTGATCATTATGTTCTATGTCGTTGTCCAAAAAAGTATTTATATCACAATATGTAATTCCAAGGCATCCGTTCGAGTTAGTGCTTACTCGTGAATCGATGGATCATTTTGAGGGATTGTCACCGTGTATTTCACAGTTACCAGATGAGGTGATCCACATAATTCTTGCTTCTCTTCCGATCACACATCTTTTGAATACAGTCCTCGTTTCCCAGGAATGGCGTTGCATGATCGCTT
>APFE030672889.1:0-13778 GCA_000404065.3 Pinus taeda | reverse complement strand
TGACATAGGATTTTGCTTTTCTTCAACATGGAATCCAGGAGTTCGATAAGGGTTTAGATAATATGAATATTGTAGTGCATAGAAGGTTGGGTAACTTCGGGTGGAGGAAAGCAAGGCAAAATCATGACAAGTAATATTGGTATTTGTGTTATGGTAAAAACGTTGCTTGTACTAGGGTCCTAAATTATAACAAATATATTTCCCATCAAATGGAAAAACCAAATGGAAGAAAGAAAATTGGAACATGAATAAGGATAATATCGTTCAACTGACATTTGAGATTTCATCTAATGGGTATTTGCAAGCCAATCACCATAAAACTAGACCTATTACTAGCTCACTCATATGGACATCACAACACATGTATTATAGAATATTCTTCATTTTCTTAACTTAGAAGTTATCCGTGTTGAAAATTGTTGTTGTTGATGTCAAAGGTTGTCCAAATTAAAGAGGAAATTACATAGTCAAATAGGATATTATGATACTTTTCTAATGGTATATGGAACTCCCTCTAATTCCATAGGAATGAGGAGATATAAAATATTTTTCAATATGACCCAAAAAAACTAGAATCAGACCCCATTTAGATACCGTATCTTTGAAGGTTTACTTTCTCAAATACCAAGCTCAAATGGGAGCATAAGAAATATGGTTAGAAAGATGATTCCAAGATATTTCCAATTGTATATGGCACTCCTAACCCCTCAAATTTGAGGTTAAATGGATTTTTTGATACTCACTATACTTTATGGCATTTGAAAAAGTCATCCCAACTACTGGACAAGCCCTGTAACGTACCTCCATGGCCTACCCAAAAATTTCACTGTTAGGCTCCATTAACTTAAAAAAATTGTCTCTATTATAGTTAGATTTTGACCGTATTTACTTGTACATTAATTTTAGTTATTATATGAACACTATCATTCAAACATTCATACCAATTTCAAATAAAGTTGAATAACCCTAAACATCGGTCATTGATGTGATCTTTTTATTTCCTCAATAAATCTTATATATTGGATGAATATTAAGCATATTAGACTTCCATTCATAACTTGGTTAAGTCGCAAGTATGATTCCACATACCTTATTATCATGCGAATGGTTATTATTCCGACAACTTTCTCTAGTACTCTTAAGAATGGAATTAAATTGAGAGGAATGAACCACACTAATACTCTTATGCATACTCTTCAACAAGATCTCTTTAATACAATCAATGGAATAATCCTTATGCATAACGAGATTACTCATTCTAACTTGTCGGTACCTTGATTACTTCATAGAAGCATGAACATAGATATACCACATTTTTTATTGTCTAATTTCTACATGCACCAGAGTTTCCACTTGATATTAGATATAATAACTATCTTAACACTATTATATGACCATTGCATAGTAATGAATTCAAGGATACATTATGAAAATCATTAATATCAACACACTATAATTATCTTTGTCCAACTCCTTAAGTATGGATCTTTATCTCCCATCCATCAGATGGATATCCACTCCATCCATGCTTATCTTGAATCATATCTAAAAGTTTATCATTAAAGATTCATTTCTATCCCATTCCTCATGGGATTTGGCAAGAATCTCCTCTCTACTGGTGCTCTACCCTTCAAGTGATTTATTTTATTAATCTATTTAATAATACATTTTCTTTTCTTATTACATATCACCTATATTTCCTCATCTTAGGTGTATAATAGTTTAACCCTAGCTTTCCTCATCTTAGTTTTACAAACATTTAATACACAAAAGAGGATATCACACCTAGATCTAACTTAGCTAAGGTTTACAATAATGTATTACACAAGGGAAGGGAGTTACATAGTCCCCCCCTTAAATTTTACACCATCCTTGATGTATCACTGGATCATGTCCTCGTTCATAGGTAGTTAGTTTTGAATCAACAAGTTTCACTGCTCTGCCATCTGATGCAATTTTTTTGATGTACATATGCCACAAGGAGTGCTCCCAAAATCTCTCCTTCCATACCTACATCAGTCTCAAGGAGTGCTCCCAACACCTCTCCTTCCATAGCTACCTGTCACACATTGTTTTTTCAAACCATTTGTGAGAATTTATCGATGCAAAGTTTAACTATGATAAATATCATAATCTGTTATTATTAAAGCAGCTATTGCTTATCATTTGTTTTATCTGCATATGTGCACACTATAAAAGACTTGAACTTTTTTTCAGTAGGTGATCTTTCCCTCTTTTGCATGGCTACTATTCTCAATGTCCCAATTTGATATGTCTTCCTGAAACCTATGATTTTTTTTCCTACCCACATTTTGATTTGATCTTAGGTATGTGCTTAATAGTTTTCTCAAAGTATTCATTTCACCATGAACATTACATGTTCTTAAATTAAGATCCAATTGAACTAACTTGATTGTGTGTTCCTATTTAATATTCATGAAAACTATTGTGGTACTCAATGCTCACTGTAGACATTGATATTAAGGAAATGAGCTCAATTGGTTATAGGAAGAATGTTGGTTTAGGTATATATTCTCGCTTCATTTTTCATAATCAGTGAAGATTTCTTGTTTGTTAGTATTTTCCTCATGTTTGGGGGATTCATGTATTCTAAATGATAGTTGTTTGAATTAAAATGAACAACTAAGCTACATTATCAGCTCGAAGCAACATCTTTAATTTATTAATTATTTCCCTTATAATTTATAAAAATCCATGGTAACAAATATCCTTACATACAATGCTATTAGGTTGATACTATGCAAGATTGAGGCATGATAGGTTACAAATAATTTCAAACCTTTTACTATATAGATAAAGTAAAATGTTTGGTAATTTCACACAATTTTCCACATAGTGTTATAAGTTAGTTCAACTTTTATCTTTGATCGTTGATTACCTGTAAAAAAAATTCTATGCCATGACTACATATTTCCCTTACATGGCATAACCTGGAATTTTGCTATGTTTTCATATTTAATAGTTAATGTGTTGCATTGAAGGATTATGATAAAATGAGTTAATGTGTTGCATTGAAGCATTATGATAAAATGAGTTAATGTGTTGCAATGAAGCATTATGATAAAATAAGTTAATGTGATGCATTTAAGCATTATGATAAAATGTTCTTCTTTTTTGTATCAACAAGATCTACATAGTTGGTATATCCTTTGGGTTGTATTTCTTTTAATCATTTCACTATCCAATTTGATATTGAGTTGAAGAGAATCTATTCCAATTTCTCACAACTACTTTTACTGTCAAGGTATGATAAGCATATATATCTTTTTATGGTGTGTTCACAATTAGTTGTTACCATACTCAGATGCATCCTTTATTTTATTCTTTTAGGTTCTTTTTTATTATTGAGTGGGTCCCCTCAGCATTTTATGCTCTTTTTTCAAAACAAGAACAAAATAATTTGTTCTCTAAAAATACAAGAAATGATATTTCATGCTTAACCCTTCATCTATGCTCGATGAGAAATTCAAAACAAGTGAAAACTAACCAAAAAAATCCACCTTAGTATGTCTTACCTTATGGTACTAATTTTAACTTTAAGTTGTTTGAAATTTCCACAAAATTGATAAAAAAAATCACCTTAGCATGTCTTACCTTATGGTACTTATTTTAGATTTTAGTTGTTTGAAATAGCCCAAAAAGTAACAATTTTCGGTACAATATCCTTAACTTAGTTTCCATGAAAATTTTGCAATACTAGAAATGGTTACATATTTAGCACTTTGGCTATGCATGATGGAAAATTCAAAACTAAGAAAAATAGATATCTGGTTATGCATTACTCGATGGTACCAATTTTAATTTTCATTGTGTTTCAAACAACCCTGAGGAGTACTAGATTTTAGTAATATCTCCTTGAGTTAGTCTCTACAAACTTAATATATTTTGGAACTTTTTTAGATTGTCACACCTTTTTTTCTTGGATTAGCCTAGGACAAATACATAAAGTGGACCACACTGTGGCAGGGAAGGGACCAAGATGTGCCAGAGTTTACCATTGTTTTTCATACCCTTCGCACGAAGTTGGGTATTAAGGATTCTGAGAAACATTTGGTACTCAAGTATCGTGGTTGCCTACATAGATACATCTAGGATGAGATGGAGTTCCTAGACATCTCCTCACTTGGCACGATGTACCAATACACTGTCAAGATCGAAAAGAAGTTTAAATAGAAGAAGTGATACTTTGGATCTGCAAATCCAAAGCAAGGGAAATATGCCACCAAACCACAGAACAAAGGACAAAACCAAGGCGGTATGACCCAAGACAACTCACCAAAGCCAAAAGCAAAGGACTACACTGCGAAGCTGAAGAAGGACACGGGAAAGTGGTGTGAGTTCCAAAGAGCTCCACTCACAACACAAGTGAGTGTCAGGGCAAGCAGTCACTCGTGGCCGAGCTGAAGGCTTTGAAATCAGATGCATGTTCTGACTCTGAGTCAGAACCCAAAAAGGGGAATGACAAAGGAAAGTAGATTATTGATGTGAAGCCTAATGTCATTGTTGTGACCATGAAGATCCAGAAGGAGGAACCCAAAGATCCAGAGGATGAGGAGCATCTCTTTCACTCCCATACGTGGGTAAAGGGTTCCCCGCTACAGTTCATTGTCAACAACGGGAGCCAAAAGAACCTCATTGCAACAAAGATCGTGAAACAGTTGCGCTTATCGGCCACATCACACCCACAACTGTACACCATTAGGTGGCTCCACCAAGGGTAGGGTCTTCAAGTGAGCCAACAGTGCCGCCTTCCATACAATGTCAATCCTTTCATAGATTAGGTATTATGTGAAGTTTTTCCCCTTGATGTTTGTGATGTATTATTAGGCCAACCATACTTGTGGAAGTGACATGTTGTGTATGAGTCAAGGCCTTGCATTTTATTGTTACCTTGGGAAATAAGTTGTACAAGATACTAGAGGTAGCACTGCCTAGCGCCATCTCTCTAGTTACTATAAAGCAATGCAGTAAGCTCATTTCCAAAACCAAGAAATTTGTTTCTGTGATGATACACCCTCAAGTACAGATGAAGATGGTGACCATGACCTCTAGATAGGGCCCCTCCGCATGACAACAATGGATGGAAAATTTCATAGAGGAGTACGAGGACATCTTCACCTCCCTCGCAGGGGTGCCTCTGCACTGTCACGTCAAGCACTCCATCAATATGACCCAAAGTGTGCCATTGCCCAATGGACTAATCTATTAGCGCTCCATTCTGGAGAATGATGAAATCAAGAGGAAGATTTAGGATCTGTTGTAGAAAAGTCACATCCGGTCAAGTTCACCACCTTGTGGGAGCCTGATTGTGTTGGTACTGAAGAAGGATGGGACTTGGAGACTTTGTATTGACTATTAGGCGCTGAACAAGATCACTGTCAGGAATAGGTACCTGATCCCATAGATTGATGACCTTCTGGACCAAGTCAAGCGGGACAAATATTTCAACAAGATCGACTTGAAGTCCGGATATCACCAGGTATTAGTCGAACCCTCCAATATGTGGAAGACTGCCTTCAAAACTAAGGAGGGCATTTCTAAATGGTTGGTTATGCCTTCTGGGTTGATGAATGCTCCTGCAACCTTCATGAGACTGATGGATGAGATCTTGCGACCATTCAACAACTCATTTGTAGTGATATACTTGAATGACATCCTGATCTTTAGCCAGAGTTAGGAAGAGCACCTCGACCATGTCTGACAGGTTCTAGAAACACTGCAACAACACAAGTTGTGTGCCAAATTGAAGAAATTCAATTTTGGCATGACCTAGGTTCAGCATATGGGATACATTATTGATGAAAAGGGGGTGCATGTGGATCCAACTGAGATCCAATTCATTTGGGATTGGCCAGCCCCAACCACTCTAACAGAGCTCTGCAGCTTTTTGGCTCTTGACAATTTCTACCACACGTTCGTGTTGGGGTTCTCTCATATCACTCGGCCCTTGAGTCAAGTCACCAAGGGAGGAGTGAAAGAAAAACTATTTTGGTCTGAATCTCAACAAAAGGCATTCGTAGAGTTGAAACATCACCTCTGATTTGCACCAGTGCTCACATTACCAGACTTGCAACAACCATTTGAGATCGAGATAGATGCCTCTGACTATGCTATTGGGGCAGTCCTTACTCAACAAGGGCATCCAGTGGCATATAACAGCAAGACACTTTCAGACACAGTCCAATATTATCCCGCTTATGAAAAAGAGATGTATTCCATTGTGCATGCCTCTCAACAATGGAAGCATTCATTTTGGAGAAGCAAACAATCATCCACATAAACCACTAGCCCCTATAGTTCATACAAACACAACGGAAGTTGTAGAATAATCGCCATCATAAGTGGTCCAAATACTTGCAACAGTTCCATTTGAATATCAAGCACAAGAAGGGTAGCACCAATAACATTACAGACTACCTCACTCGACCACCGATCATGGCGTTAACCACCATGCTCAACTCTTGTGGGCACAAGACTTCTGATTGGCCACATCTCTACAAAAGTGACCCAGAATTCGACCATACATACCATACACTCCTGGAGGGTCAACAAGTTCTAGATTTTCACCTCTATGATGCTATGTTATGCCACCTATGAACAAGCAAGGCCTCTATACTCCATTGTCTACCCCTAGTCGACCTTGGAAATCTATCTCCATCGATTACATGTTGGGCCTTCCTTCTACTAAGCATGGAAAGGACTATGTTTTGTGGTCATCGATAAATTCTCGAAGATGGCCATTATGGTGGGATGCAAGAAGAATATCATAGCAGAATCCACTGCTAAACTATTCTTTGAACAAGTGTGGGTACACTTTGGATCCCACAGTCTATCATCTTAGATTGGGTTGCAGGTTCCTCAGTATATTTTGGTCAAGTCTGTAGTTGATGCTGGACACCAAGCTCATGAAGTCCACAACTTTCCATCCCCAAATGGATGGCCAAATAGAGTTCGTCAACAGGATGATCGTACACATTCCGTGCATGTACAAGTCAAAGCATCTATGCACATGGGATGAGAGCCTCCCCTATGTCCAGCACAACTATAGCCGAGCTCTCCACAACTTGACTGGACACAAACCTTTTCACGTGGGCTTGGGATTCCAACCACTATATGATGTGGCCATACTATTTGTTAGGACTGAAGTAGATTTGACTCATGTCTAGTTCGAAGCCGACAAGGAAAATAGCTTCATTGAGAACATTCAACACATCTTCCAACAGGTCCATGAGATATTGGAAAAAGCCAACGCTAAGTACAACCAGTGACATGATCAACATTGGGTGCCACACAAGTTCCAGGTGGGCGACAAAATTAGGCTACATTTGCAGAAGGAGCACCTCACTGGGCCCCACCACAATATTCGCTTGCTTTGATATAGGCCACACACCATCACCAAGGTTGTGGGAGATAATGCTTTTGAGCTCAACATTCCCCCATTCCTTGGCCTACACCCAATGTTCAATGTGGATTTCCTTCAGCCATGCTTTCCACCATTACTAAACACATCTGACATTGCAGAACAACTCACACCAACAGAGTTAAATCCAAACTACATGGAAAAAGATGAAACTAATTGGATCATGGACACATGGATCAAGAACACTCACCAACAAAAGATCTAGTTGTATCGAGTTGTCGATTATGACCAACTCCTGCACGAAGGCAAATGGCTCACCAGGGACCAAGTTCAGTAGAAGTTTCCTCATCTCATGGAGGAACTCAAATCAATGGAGACAATTGCTTCCTAATGAGGGAGGACCAATCTAGGTGGATATTGGTGGACATCTACCTATTCCACTTGGAACCTCACCATTGTTCTTTCAGTTTTTTTTTAGTTTCCTTAATTGTAGCATAATTTACTATTTTTGGCAGTTTTTTCGGGTCCTTGCCTTCTGAAGCCGTTTTGGGGCCCTTAATGATGTTTTTTTAGCAAAATGCCTCTATGTATTTCAATAGAAATCACCTCAACAGTTGTAGTCCTCAGAGAGATCTTTCCAACGAGGTATCATACGCGTGAAACTGAGATAATATGACCAAGTTACGACCCCGGGAAGTTGGTTTCCCAACTAACCCCAACAGGGCCCGTAAACTCTTGGTGTTACATCAACTCGAGTTAGGGTTTTGATTGGTTAGGGTTTTCTCTTATTGTTCAATAATAAAAAGGCCCTTGAGCCTCATTTTAGCTCAGTTCAAAGGCATGCAGGCACCACAACTCTTCTCAGAGATAAGCTACCATCACCTAAGCTAGTCTTATTTCCATTTTGTTTGTAAGCATATTTCAGTATTTGATATTGATGAAATGAAGTGTTATTTCTATTGCATCTCTATATTTATGGTTATATCTATAATATTTTGTGTTGTTGTTTAAATCCGGATCAATTACAGTGAATATGAATAAGAGATGGCTATGGAACCTTTCCTCTTAACAAGTAGTGTCAACCCTATAAACGTAAATTTTATCATATTACATGTTGGAGTATCACTTAAGAAAATTAATTGAATGTAGTCATGACTTCATTGTGCAAACAATTTTGTCGGAATTTGGCTACCCTCCTACCCAACATTACACCTGCAGGGAAATTAGATGCATGCAACAAAATGGGTAGGAATAGAATACATTTAAATGAATTTTGTTTTTGTTTCAAACTATCAAAATTTGAACTTAATGAGTCATAAGATTAATTCATGCAAAACATCCCCAAACCAATAGCTAAAAGGATTGTTTAGAGAGAATGCTTAGTGACTAGCCACAATCTAGTTGCACAAAAACATGCTTCTCAGGTGATAGGAACAATATAACTCTAAAAATTGAAAGACAATTCCAAACACTTATTTTATTTGTTTGGGCGATTGTCTCTTCGTTATTTCTTGTTCCTACTTCTCATATGTTTATGTGACACAATCACTACATAGCATTCAACACGCAACTCTAACACTATGCTTCCACATCCTCATATCACATCACTTCTACTCAATTGTGTTTTTGTTTACAATAGTGTCTTCCATTTCCACTAATGATTGTGGTGATTTTGCTAGAAACTCCCTTCAGTACATCACAATTTTTTGGCTTGACCAACTTTACTAGAAGATGAATGTATTGTGCCTCTAGGGCCCTAATCTTAACACTGAAATAGATTAGCCAATGAATTACCATTTCACTAGAATCCACTCTTCAATGTAAATGTAGAGAGTACCTTGGTTGTTGATGAAAATCCATAAAATTTTACAGTTTCCCTCTGGAGTTTAGCCTCATCTAGACCTTCACTTGTGTGATGGTCCAATGTTATTTTAGTATTGTTTATAAAGATCTTGTTTTTCCTGTGAAAGTTGGCATCCCCTAAAGGTTAGACAAGAAAGTGTGTTGGAATTTTTGGATGGATATGAGATTCGAGAGTATCATAATAGTATGAAATAGATTTCAGTGTTAGTAAATAATATTTTAAAATTGATATTTACATATTAATACTCCTATTTTGTTAAAAAAGATAAACTTCATTAGTCAATAATGTGGAAAAGTTTAATAATATCTTTACCAATGAAATTTTTTTGAAATAGATACTTAGTCTCCTATCCTACTTTAGTTTTTGTGATCCTTCGAGTCAAAAGGGACCTTTTGTAAAGAAATATTTCCTCTGTGACATATCATGCTTGTAATTTAATCATAAATATGAAGATTAGTTTTACTTAAGTTTCATATTTGGTAGTTCCAATAAAGGGAAATGTTTAGTTAGGTTGCATTGTTTATCCTATTTAGATAGGATTTAATTTTGATGATAGTGTTTTGGTCACTAGTATGAACATGCTTAGTGGAGAAGCCTTGGTGTCATTCTTCTGAATATGCATTATAACTCTTTGTAAAATATACAATGTTAAACTGTAATTTTCACTTATTTGGTCTCATTGTGTGCTATTTGGATTTCTATTGAGGTTTCCTACATTGTTCTTTCAACATAAAGTAGAAAAGGAATATTCCCCCTTTGCTATATCATGGGGATGCTTGCAAGCCATAAGAAACACATATATTTAAGCTTGAGCTTAATTTAGGGTACAAGTTAAGAAAGAAGATACGTGGAAAACGAGCTTCCAAACTTTACCATGGTTGTATGGATATTGGTAATGGAATTTGAACTCACTAATGCACCAAATAAATTCCATAGATTGGTGAATCATGTATTAAGAGATTATCTCGGTTATTTTCTCATTGTGTATTGTGATACCATTCTCCTCTATAGCAAAATATGGACATAACATTTATAATATGTCAAAGTTGTATTATGAAAAGATGTAAGAGAGAAGAAACCTTTGATGAATTTGAAGAAGAGTTTATTTTCCATGGACTTCATAACTTATTTGGGCTATATGGTAGGTGTAGATGGATTTTATATCAAGCTAGAGATGATACAAGTCATAACTAAATTGTCAATGCCAACCTATCTCAATGACCAATTGCAAGTCTACCTCACATTGCTTTGACATCTCATTGTGTTTTAATTCCTTAACCAAGGAAAATGCAGACAATAAATGGGAAGATGAACAATGATCTTTTGATGAACCCAAGACACAAATCTATATTGCACCTAGGCTAATAGTGCTAGAAAAACTGCCATTAGAAGTGGAGCCTGATATTGATATGTCCCAAGGGATCTATGTTTAGTGATGCAACACACACTTGAAGACATTCTTTGAAGTGATGATCAAGTATCCAACTATAAGAAGTTTCATGGAATTGTGGATACACTATAGTGACACTATATCTTAGCTAAGGGGTTGAATTACAATGATTATTTCAACAATGATACTAAGTACAAAGACTCAAGTGCCCTCACACGAGATGATACCTCCCTTTCTCTAATTGTGATGGAACCTCCCTCAAGGTCGCAAGGTTAAATTTCCCTAGGCGTGAGTGGAATTATGTTAACGAAAATTCCCTAAGGTAATATGCCCCATGGCACCATGTGAGTGCCACGAGGAGTGATTAAGAGAGCTTACAAAATGAAGATGGAGACCCAAGGATGACATAAATTTTGACCCCAAAATGTGAATAGAGAAGAGCCATTGGCACATCAAAAAAGTAATTGGGTTCTTGGCATTACAGTTGCTTAGGTATCTCGAAGAGGGTTTCTCCACTACTTCCATTTCATTCAAGCCTTCTATGCTTATGAGGAGGCCATAAGTTGATCAAAATCAAGCTAAAAACGAAGTCCTAGCGAAATATTAGAGTCGACAGTAGAAAATCTGGGAAGGTTTCATGGTTGTAACAAATGTAAACCCTAAACCTAGCTCATAAGAGTTGAAGAGCGCTATTTCACTAAATCTCTATTATATTAGTCTTAACTCTTACTAGTTGGTTTGATTAATTAAT
Organism: Pinus taeda; assembly: GCA_000404065.3. Classification (NCBI taxonomy): domain Eukaryota; kingdom Viridiplantae; phylum Streptophyta; class Pinopsida; order Pinales; family Pinaceae; genus Pinus; species Pinus taeda. Next base: position 2,392 of record APFE030672889.1, on the reverse strand, counting down.
TAATTAAGCCCCATTCTTTTCTTTATATATATAACATTAATATAACTGTATATATAATACATATAACATTAATATGAAATTACATATAGTATTATTAATATGACATTATATATAATATTTACATACAATTACATTTTATTTATTTATTATTATTATTATTATTATTAATTATTATTTAATATGAAAATAGGAAATAAAAAAATTACCTAATCCTATAATATAATAAAACATTGTATATATAAAAAAATCTCTAACACCATATCATCAACATTATATAAAATACTAAAACATTATATATATAAAAATCTTCTAACTCTATATCATCAACATTATATAAAATATTAAAACATTATATATAAAAAATCTGTAACTCTATATCGTCAACATCATATAAAAAAATAATGAAATATGGCACATGGCCTCCATGCAGGCCGCCACTGGATGAGAAAGCAGAGATGAGAAAGCAGAGCGAGCTGCGGCGAGGGTTCTACCATCGTACCATTGGTGGTTCTCCCATATATCATTTAGATTGGAGCTGATTCAGTCATTATTCATGTTGCTCTCCCTTCCTGCTATCGGTATGGAACGTTTGAGCCTGAATCAAGGCTTCTGCCTTCGGTGCTTCTCCCATATCTCACACTTAGTAAATTGGAGATTCATTCACTATTGATGTTTATATCTCACGCTTAGTAAATTGGAAATTCATTCACTATTGATGTTTGTAGCTCTCCCTCCCTGCTATCGGTCTTACTTGCCCACCTTATGGCTTGGTCATATCGAGCCTTAATCGAGTCCCCAAGTTTGGTCAACGGAAATGAATGAATGAGGTAATCTATTTTCTTGATTTTCTTTGGAGCAGAAGGACGATTTTAACATTTTGATATGCATGTGGCCGATGAATTGAAAGTGGAGTTGCACAGGTGATTGTTTTCTTTTTCACCACCTTTACGAATTCGGTGATCTTCTGTTGTTGTGGTTACGGTGTTCATTTGAAAAATTCAGAGAATTTTAAGTTGATTTCAGCTAATTACTGGGCAGTGCAGTCATGGTAGATACAGAGAGCAGCAGGTGCGAGACGTTATTGGCATTCAAACAGGGTGGCAGCGGTCTAATTTGAGTTGATACGCTTTCAAAACCTGCTCATATCTTGCCTGGTATGTGTATTCTTTGTAGTCGCACATGAGAAAGTGCCATTGACATGTATTTTGTTAAATTTGTAATTTCACTGTGTGCGCGGGTCAGCAGCCAACGCAGTGTCAAAACCACCCAGCAGAAAACCACAAACCGGAAGTAACCTCGTCGCACCGTTTTTTGGCATGAGAGGTTTCCGTACGAAGGGGCTCCAATGCAATTTGGAGGAGGCACGTGGATTGCCGTGACATCACCCCCTGACATTTATCAGACTATAAATATCAGTCAGAAGCCCCCATCCAATATTCGTCCGATGACCTCCAGCATTTACAACCGTTGATTTACCAAAGTTGCACTGTGGTGTAAAGTACGGTGAGAAAGGGTCTTCCGATATCCATCCTCCGCCATTCGATTAAAGTGTTCATTCTCCGCCATTCGATCGGGAGGAAGGTACACAGGGTCTGCCAAACTTAAATGTTGCGTGGAGTAAGATAATGGCCCATACCCTAAGTTAATATTATGTCATTTGTTTTTGGTAAGGTATTTAATGTTTTTACGGCGCGTAATTTTTTTATATACGGAAGTATGGGGTATGTAAGTTTTATTAAATTTCATATGAATTGTATGGTATATGCAATGTATGTGTGTTGACTTTTTTGTTAAGTGAATGGAACACGGGAGAATAGAAACAGGGGTTAGCAGCACCCAATGAAGAACTGGGGAACTCGTAAAAATGAGATAGAGTTCATTTTTGAATATGTATGAAATGCAGCAGCGAATGAAGGCCAAGTGAAAAACGCAGCAGAGTAAATTTTTTTGTAATGTAAGAAGTAAAAAGAATGCACAATAGTGCAGGAGGAGGAGAAGTAAATGAAGAAAACCAGGGGGTAATTTTGTTTCAAAACCATGAATTGTTTCACACAGCAGTGAAGAGGTAAATCTGTAAATCTCTGTAATTTGTGTTTTCACACAGCAGTGAATGTAAATGAAATATTTACACACAGTGGTGTAAAATTTCAAAGGAGGCAGAGTAATTTTTGTTAAAATGTTTTGGTGAATCCCTCTGAGTAAAAGAGGATGAATATGTAAGTGTTTTTGTTTAATGAATAGAAATCATTTTAATGGTGGTGGAATACTCTCTTCTGTGTAATTAATTTTAAAGAGGCTCCTCTGTACAAAAAGATCCTGGTGTAAAGGAAACAAAGCATTGCCTCTGTGTTTTATTTTGTGTTTTTGGGATTTTCTCCTTAAAAATACCCAA